>BLSH010530214.1:17592-30173 GCA_018402905.1 Glandirana rugosa
GAGCCCGCCTGAGCTACAGGCGGGCACTGGGCGGCTAGAGGAAATCCTCGGATTCTTCCCCTTTGGCGACTACATGCAGGGCTGGCCGGGACATAACAGATCTAACTGATCCCAGTGACAGGGATCAGTAGATCTGGTATGTCCCCTGTCACAGAACGGGGAACCGCCGTGTTTACATCAGCGGTTTCCCCTTCTTAGGCTCCTAAAGGAGATCGGCGGGTCACGGGCGGACATCGAGTCCGCCCGAGATACGGGCACGCTCGCGCAGCGTGCGGCGCGCGCGCCGCTGCCGCCACTAGGGGGCGCGCGAGGAGCGTGCACAGGGGACGACGTCCATGGACATCGTCCCGGCATTCCAGATCCGCGCTGGAGCCGTACTATGGCAATAGCGCGGATCTGGAGTGGTTAAGCAAGTGTAATACATTGAAAACACATAAGTGAGTTAAACATGTAAATATGACAGTAGAGACACGTAAAAACACCCAATATGACCACTGGCTCTGTCAGGGGGTGGCAGAGACAATAGCAGGAAGAACGAAGGAAAACAGTAGAGCTTATGTTCATCATGAGGATAATGTAGCTGCAGCCTCAAATGAACCCCAAAAAGAAACATAAAGGCTGGGTTCACACCGCAGCACGGAGCGGCTCACAGCAGGGGTCTGGTGTGTCCCAATTCACCATTTCAGGTCTGATTTCAGCCCAAATTTTTGACTGAATTCAGACCTGAAATGGATCAGAAGACGCACAGGATTTGCCCTCTGTTTGCTTTATGATTTCAGTGTTTCCCAGATTTCCCCAGTCTATGAGGGCAGCAAGGCAAGCCAGGATGTGGATGCAACCAACTGTGTTCCTTGGGCCCATCTTCAAGCGCAGGAGATTTGTGTTTGATATCTATGAGGACAAAGTAACAAGGATAACTTGCCACATATTTGTGGCACTGTTGGATGGTACGTCTTGTTGACTTGCTGCACATTTTCACTGCCAAGTTGTACACTTGCAGAGTACTTGAAGCACATGTTCTAGTTGACACTTTTCAAATTTGCAGCAAATTTGCGTGGCAAGTCTCTATCAAGAGCAAAGTTGCAGTGGTCAGTCCACAGCAAGAGCTTGGCAAGTCTACAGCAAGAACATTCAGCCACAGTGACCCCTGAGGTGGGATGACTATTGCACAATGTAAATGAACCAGAACTTGCAGCAGACTTGCAGAATGTTTGCAAAGAATGTTGAACTGGAGTCATGGAATGCAGACTTGCTGCAATTGTGCAACAAACTTGTGAAGCCTGGCAAGTCTAGCAATAGCTTAGCAAGTCAATTTCAAACTTGCAGCTCAGTTGCTTGCTATCTGTGGAATGGCTGGTGTCTGTGACTCTAATAGAGCTGTCTCAGTCAGAGCAAAGTCTGGCATTTATATCCCTAAGAGCACACAGGCACTAGGTGTAAGTTCAAGGTCATTACTCAAGAGTCCCCAGGACAGCTACCATCTTTCAGCTTCCTCCAGTGAGTGAGAAAAATCCTTTTCAAGACTAGATCCTTTTGGTCCAGGAGCCAGTTCCAGATTCCTTCCAGGTCTCTAGTCCCAAGGGACCTCAGGAAACAGCAGCACAATCCAAGACTTGCCTCAGAGGCACAACAGCTCTCCTTACTGGGGAAAGACAATCTCTCAATCTGCCATCAACTGGGCACCCCTCCCCAGGGATTGGCTAGGCCCTGATTAATATTCAGGCTGGTTATTTGAATCTTCCCTCCCTAAGCTCTTGAAATGTTTCCCAGAGGCAGGGGGAAACAATCAAACCCCCAGCATGTGAAACTCTGAACAAACCAGAGCAAACAATCACTGCTCATCTGTAGATTTTCCCTTTAGTGAAAAAAACATTTACCTAGCAGCCTAATGAGAGAGAGAGAGAGAGAGAGGGGGGGAGAGAGAGAGAGGTACAGGAACCTTTTCTGAAGTCACCTTGAAGTCGGAGCGACTTCGGTAATGTATATTAAGACGGCTCCCATTCATTTCAATGGGATTTCAGATGTCAAGTGACTTGAGGCAACTTGGGGCCACACAAGTCAGATCGCAAGATGCCTAGGTGTGAACCGAGCCTCACTCACACCGTCCACTGCCCCATATATGTAAAAATAAATAAATAAAAATAAGGAACTACTGACACTGTTCACTGCCCTACTGGCACCATCCTGCACATACTACCCACCACTGTACACTTTGCATTCCTCACCTGCACATTCTACCCGCCTCCATACACTCCACACTCCTCTCCCGCACATATGACCCACCTCCATAAACTTCACACCCTCTCCTGCATATACTACCCACTACCGTACACTCTGTACTGTACATTGCCTATTTAACATTACTACATTCTGCGCTGTGTAAGTAATCTCAGGCACTATTAAACCGCAACCCTTTAAGCCACGTCCAAATTTCACACACTTTTTTTTCTGTGCCTAGGGCCCACTTTTTTCTTGCACACGGGCCTATTGATTTCATTTTACTGCATGTACATTAATTGTAACTTGCAATTGGGCACATCCTATCCAGTGAATTGTGCTACCTTACAGGTTCTGTACATTTAAAGCACATAGTATAACCTAAACAATAGCAGGCTTGAATCCCATGGTTTATTTACACTGGTTCTGCCTCTAATATCATAAAAAAATGTGCTTTATAGGTCAGCTGGAGAATGATAGAGGCAACTGAGTAGAAAAAAATGGGATGAGGTGATGATTGCTTCAGCAAAATGTTGAATTTAGCAGGAGCTGAATCTGGGAAACAGAGCAAAAATAAGAATCAATTAAAAGCAGTTTCCTTGCAGAAAATCGACATGCAATCAGTTGCTACAGTTTGTGAAAATGAGAAGCGTGCATTAAGGAAAAATGGAAAGTATTATTTGACGAGATGCTGCAGTAAATGGAAATACCACAGAAGTCAAGGAGGATAAATATGGTAGAAAAAATGAAATGGAAAGATGACATGTTACAGAAGTATTAGAGGGGAAGAACCTACTTGGGACAAGGTAATGGAATTGATTAAAGATCTGAAGAAAAAAAAAGCTTTGGGCAAGGATACAATTACAACAGAAATGGTGGTAAATGGAGGAGAAAGATTGTGGTAAAAGATATATCTTCGTAGTATATTATAGACAAGAGCACAGAGGGCAAAGGACCGGTACACAGCGTATTTTGTATCTATACATAAAAAGGGGATAAGGCAATATGTATGTAGAAATACTGGAATTAATTTACTAAAGGAATATAGCATGTTCACCTTGCAAAATGTATATTAACTTAGCTTACTAAATTAGCTGAAGCTGTATTCACTTTGGTCATGCAATTGTGCAAGAATACGTTTTTTATATAATTTTTTTTTAAATTTCCCTTGCTTATGATTGGGTATTCAATGTGAACAAAGCTTCACCATTTTACTAAGCTAAATTGAAATTCACTTTACTACGTTAACAGCCTCTTCTCTATTATTAAATCAAACCCTTAGCCTTGATAGGGATAGTACACCAGACTCAGAGATATGGAGAAGGCTGCAGATGACTTCTTGTTTAGATTCAACAAGCATAGGTTGAGAATAAAACATATTTTTGCATATTTCTTGGGGGTGCTGATCATGGAAGGGTTTTTACCCTAATGCAGAGAATGCATTAAAGTAAAAAACCTTAAGACTTTACAACTGCTTTAAGAAATAATGTCACGCTACATAGAACAGTACAGAACAGTACAGTGCACAGTGTATGCGGATGTTATTGTAATAATAAGAATAGTTGCGTGTGAAAAGTGTGACAATGATAATTAGGAGCAAGAATTATCAGGGAAATGCCCAAGAAGAGATTGATTAACCACTAAAGGACAGCCCCACCTTCATGTACTGTGACAGGGCGGCAGTACATGTACGTGATTCCTCTTCTTGGCTTTGGGGCGCATGCTTGCACGCTGCTGGAGCCATGCTCCCGCTGTGATTGGACACAATCCGCGATCATTCGCTGGAGAGGCAGAACGGTGGTCTACCTATGTAAACAAGGCAGACCGCTGGTCTGTCAGAGAGCCCATCCCCCCACAGTTATAAGGCACTCCCTAGGAGCACACTTAACCCTTTCATCAGCCCTGATGTTAAAGTGTCACTTTGTGTCAAATTTGTCCATCGCAATGACGCAGTCCCACTAAAATTCACTGATCGCCACCATTACTAGGAAAAACAATAATAAAAAAAAAAGTCTCACATAGTTTGTACTATCAATATACACATTTTGGGATTATTTTTTGCAAAAACACCTAGCAGAATACAAATTGGCTTAAACCGAAGAAGAAATTTTATTTTTTATTTTTTTTTATTGGATGTGTTTTATAGCAGAAAGTAAAAAATATTGATCAAATACCACCAAAAGAAAGCTCTACGCTGCCATTACTAGGAAAAATAATAAAAAAAGTCTCACATAGTTTGTACTATCAATATACACTTTTTGGGATTATTTTTTATCAAAAACACCTAGCAGAATACAAATTGGCCTAAACTTAAGAAGAAATTTTATTTTTTATTTTTTTTTTATTGGATGTGTTTTATAGCAGAAAGTAAAAAACATTGATCAAATACCACCAAAAGAAAGCTCTATTTGTGGGGAAGAAAGGACACCAATGTTATTTGGGTACAGGGTCGCACGTTCACGCAATCGTCAGTTAAAGTAATGCAGTGCTGTATCACAAAAAATGGCCTGGTCAGGAAGGTAGTAAAACCTTCTGGGGCTGAAGTGGTTAATAAGGTTGAGGAAGTGGATCTAAGACAGCAGGGAGTGAGAAGATAAAGCTTTGCAGGATTAGTTCTCTTTTCCCAAAAATATAAAAAATGAACTAACTCACAGCGCTCCCCCCCAGCCTCAGGGGGGCATGTCCATTAAGGGCGCACGGGCACTGCCCCCTCTATCCTCACCAGTCACCACCCTCCTCTATGCATAGTATATAGATTCATGCATAGCATGAATCTATCCATAGCCGCCGCAACCACCACCTATTCATGCAGCAGGCCCCTTCAGGATGCTAGCAGCATGAATTACATCGGCGGGGGAGTTTTTTTGAAGCACCTGATTAGAGCCATAGGCTCTAATACACTGTAAAATAGAGTGGCGAGTGGCGTAGAGCATGGTGCCATGAGCCCACTCACGTGTGTTAGAAAAGCAAATTAATTTTGCTTTTCTAACACTGAACCATCAATCAGGAACCGCTGCCTGCTCTACTTCCTAGATGGGGTAAGTGTGGGACTTTGATGTCCCCACTGCCCTGGGGGGGGGGGATCTGCTGGGGGGTATATGCTGTCACCACCGCAAGCCCCGTGGTGGGGAAGGGTGCTATATACTGTATCTGGGGATGATGTATACCCCTATCTGGTGATGCTATATACTGTATCTGGTGATGATGTATACTCCTATCTGATGATGCTATATACTGTATCTGGTGATGATGTATAACCCTATCTGGTGATGATATATACTTTATCTGATAATGATGTATACCCCCTATCTGGTGAGGCTATATACTGTATCTAGTGATGATGTATACCCCTATCTGGTGATACTATATACTTTATCTAGTGATGCTGTATATACCCTATCTGGTGATACCACCCTATACCAGTCTGATGGGCAGGGGATAACAGAAAGCTGATATAAAAGCAAATTACAATTCTTACACTAGTTGCATTTAAAAATACATGTAATATTTTTTTATGAATACACAGCTGCAATAATGGGTTTTTTTTTTTGCCTTTCTGGAATTTATCCCTAATTCTTATGGCATTTCAAAACAGAATTGTATGATGTGCTATGAGTAATGTATGGGAACACACAGCTTGAGATGCAACACTAGCAGGCTGCATGAGGAAGTTAATATTTCATACCTGTCGTGATGGTTTACTGCTACACATGGAGGTGATTCTCACATATTTCAGTGGAAAACCTAATGGAGCAGAAACACATTCCCTTAGCAGCAGCCCAGAGAGTGAAAAGAACGACACAGAGCTCAGGACTACAAATTGATTGATTTCCTGTATGGTTGCTTGTTCTTTGTTACGTAGAAGATCCAATGATGTTTTTGTCAGTAAATAGAATTCAATAGCTATAAGGAATTCTGCAGCACACAGCTGGATCTGGAATAGAAAAAAAAATTAAGAAAATATAAAAACCAATAACTGAAACAGTACTTGCAGGCTACTGTGTAATCAGTATAAAAATGTTAATGATAAACTTGTGTATTCATCTAAAGCCCCTAAAAAAGATGTGTGGGACGTAACCTTATTAAAATGTCATCTGGTTTTAATTCAGTTTTGATAGAAGGTACCATACAATATTTATTACAAAGCTTTATTAAAACGCCCAAGAATGGAAATACAGTTCATGCACATGTCCCATTCAAATACAAGTGTTAAATATCACGCATAAATAGAAATTCAGTTGAATAAAAATGTACATAATTTATACACAATATAATCGTATTGTAAATCATTGTAAAGTTTAACCACTTCCCGCCCGGCGCATTGACAAATGACGTCCGGGCGGGGGGTTCATTATCCTGACTGGACGTATATTGACGTCCTCAGGATAATGCGCGATCGCGCGCCGGGGGGGGGGGGGGGGGGGGGGTAGAGAGAGGTGGAGCGAATCAGCTTGAAGTGATAACTGTCTGCAATTTACCCCTACAAGTCGTATCATGTGTTCCAGAGCTTTACCGTAAGCTATACTCTTTGGCTTATTCACTTAAAATGTATTCTCCATATTTTTCTATACATAAGTAATTAGAAGTCTGTTATTTCCTGGTTTGTGATGTTACTACCTATCCATTCAATGAGAATGTATGAAGAACAGACTTTTAATCAAGCCCTGGTTGATCTTTAAAACTGGTGGAAAGCCCTTCCAGAATAGATATAGCCTTAAAGTGAGGGGCATCTTCATGTCAATGCCTATGTTTGAGGAATGGGGTTTGCAGCATACTTTAATAGGTGTGATGGTAAGGTGTCCATAAAGATTTGCTCACATGTTAGCTCCAGACGCACAGACTATTTTCATTTGCTTTTGCTTTTTTTTACATAAGGTAATCCCTGATCATACAATATCTCTCCATTTTATTACAAAGGTTTTTTTATGCATTAACTAATCAGGTCTGGAAGGTCTGTAGGTCAAAACTGTTTAAATCATTGTTTATCTGGGGGAGTTGGGATCAGTAATGGGTATTGAGAGTTGCTTTGCCTTCCCCAAGGCTACATTTTTTATATGTGTTAACCACATACATATGCCAGAATACAATATTTTACCTGAGGAGGAAAATCTCAAACTGTTCATAAACTAGTAGATTTTCGAACAAATGTTCATACAACTTTAATACAAAAATCATCACAGTATATTTGATGACTTGACGACTGTTTTTCAAAAGTACTTCAAAATTCAGTTTGCGTTTAAATTCAGTTTTGGTGGGAATGTAATTGCCAGAATGAAAACCAGATTCACTGGTAGAATTTCATTTGACCAAAAAACCTACATCTTACTCTTAAATTTTCTCTTTACTGAGGTTGAAAACTAAAATCAATTTGACTTCACTACAAATTAAAAAAATAGCAACTGTTCCCAAAATGAAAGTTTTCAAATGAATATTTTCTAGTGTATGGCCAGCTTCAGAAATGAATGGATCATTTTATACTAATTTCTTTCTTCCCATTCTATCTGACAAATCACATAGAAACCAACTATACCTGTGTGTGGGCTGAGCAGCAAGCAGCTACAGGGATGAAAAAGTTTCATACCTTCAATTTTCTCGATTATGTACAAAGTCATAGCTGATAGGAGGAATAGGATATGTGTGGAGCACCCATTCCTCCCTAAAAATATCCTGGTGTACCCCTGGCTGTCTATTCATGGGCTCTATTGCTTATTACAATATACTCAGTTCTCTGGGCTTGGCTACAAAAACCAAATTACTTAATGAGGAGCACAAATAGGGTAAGGTCTGCAATGCTAAGCCACCTACTACCTGTACAATGCAGCATGACAGTAACAGGAAGGGTGATCACAGATTGTGCCTGGGCCTGACCCTGGGGGGAATTTTATTGAGTTTCTACACTCATACGAAAGTCATTAGGTAAACTGAATTTGTTCACATCAAACACCCAGTCATATACATGAAGTGGTTTTCCTTTACAATATTTACAAAATTAAAAGTCTGGCGTGAGAATGGGTTCTCTACACTTCATTCCTCCCTATTTCATCTTACTTAAAAGGAAACAATAAGAGGTTTTAATAAATTTCATTTATATTTGTCTTACATTTTTAAACTGATGTTTCTAGATATTTGATATAAAATCTTTGTATAACAAATAAAACTTTAATACATGACAAAGGAATCCCAGAGTACTATGAATGCTTTAAACGATAGCATGGGAGAAGTTGTTTTTTTTTTTGCAAGATGCCTGATGTGTGTGTGAGACAGTGCTGGACCAATAGAGGTGAATTATGGTTGCAATGGATCTACAGTAAACTGATTTTTCTTTCAAATAAGCAGATCCCTGATTGAAGTCTAGCATGTGTGGACCCTGTACTGGTCCTAGGCTGCTACCTATCTGATAATGACAAAGGAAACATTTGTATGAAGGAGCTAATCTATAAATAAATTAATTTCATGCTATAGATAACTAACATAAACATACACCTTCACATTAATACATCCTGTGTGTGTATCTAAACACAAAAAAACATATAGTGGGAATAAAGAAAATGTCTTGAAAAATGTTTTTCATATACCCTGTAAATAAGAGTCTTATAATTGTGTCAAACAAAACCGCAACCCAGTGGACTTAATTCTTCTGGGTGAAACAGTCTCTGTATAATTCCAATCCAATATCCACCGTTCTTATTAACCACTTGAGCTTCGGAAGGAGCTCCTTCCATACTAGGCCATTTTTTGCGATACAAGAATGTGCTACTTTAACTGACAATTGTGCGGTCGTGTGACACTATACCCAAAGAAAATGTATATCTTTTTTTCCCATAAATAGAGCTTTCTTTTGGTGTTTTATTTTTTGTGCTATAAACTAATAAAGAATGACAATTTTGAAAAAAAAAAAATATTTTCTGCTATAAAACATACCCAATAAAAAAAATGTAAAAAATATAATTTCTCCATTAGTTTAGGCCAATATGTATTCTGCTACATGTTTTTGGTAAAAAAAAAACCCCAACACGTGTATATTGATTGGTATGTGCAAAAGCTATAGCGTCTACAAACTATGGGATTTTTTTTTATTTTTTTACTAATAATGGCAGCGATCAGCAACTTATGGTAGGACTACAATATTGCAGCAGACAAATCAGATACCTAAGTGACACTTTTTGGGACCAGTGACACTAATACAGTGATCAGTGCTACAAAATATGCACTGTCAGTGTACTAATGACACTGGCAGGGAAGGGGTTAACATCAGGGGCAATCAAAGGGTTAAATGTATGTTCAGTGTTCCTGTTTGCAGAAACACAGGATTAAAGCCTATCCCACTGGCAGAACAACAATCTGCCTTGTTTACATAGGCAGACTGCGGTTCTGCTTGTGTCCCAAATGATTGGCGGGTCCCGGGGGACATCAAGTCTGCCAGACCCGCTGATTGGCTCCCACTGAGTCCAATCACAGCGGAGGCGGGTGCCAGTGGCGTGCACACATGTCCCAGATCTGAAAGTGTCAGACCACATACTAGGTACGTGATCTGGCACAGAGCGGCTGCCCTGCTGTAGTAAATGTACCTGGGGTGGTCGCTAAGTGGTTAAACACCAATGCTCCAACACAAATCATGCAAACAGTGCCCTTGCCTTCTTAATGAGACCCACATCACATAGGTCTAGAATGCTTAAAGTGATATTAAAGTCTTTTAGAAACATAGAAAAGTGACGGCAGAAAAAGACTGAGTAGTCCATCGAGTCTGCCCCTTTTTATTTTATTTTTTTTTTATTTATTTTTTTTATATTTTTTTATTTATTTTTTTACATTAACCTTGTTGTCTGACTATAGATTTATGTTTGTCCCAAGCATGTTTGAAGCCATTTACTGTTGACTGTCTCACAACCTCTGTTGGTAGTTTATTCCAATCATCAACCACCCTTTCAGTAAAATAATACTTTCTAAGATTAGTTTTGAACTTCCCTCCAGTTAGTTTGAGGTCATGTCCCCGTGTTTTTGATTTTGGTTTCATATTGAAAAGACTGCCCTCCTGAACCTTATTCCCCCCCTTGATGTATTTCTTCTTTCCTCTAGACTGTACATATTAAGATCCTGAAGTCGCTCTTGATATGTTTTATCCCCCAGACCTTTCACCATTTTTGTTACCCGTCTCTGAACTCGTTCTATCTTATCAATATCTTTTTGTAAGTGAGGTCTCCAGAACTGGACACAGTATTCTAAGTGAGGTTTCAGAACCTCCTTCCTCCTGCTGGTGATCCCTCTACTGATACATCCCAGAATTCTATTTGCTTTTCCCACTGTCCGGTCACACTGTTTGCTCATTTTGCAATCATCTGAAATAAGCACCCCCACATTTTTTTCTTCTGCAGTGCTGGCTAACACTGTATCCCCAATTCTGTACTCTCCAAGGGGATTCTTTTTCCCTAGATGCATTATTTTACATTTAGAAATATTGAACTGCAGTCTCCACTGCTTTGACCAATCTTCCAGTAATGCCAAATCATGTTCCATGTTACACACCTTTGTATCATCAGCAAAGAGACATACATTGCCCAACAAACCTTTAGTTATATCACTTACATATAGGTTAAATAGAACAGGACCCAGTACAGAGCCTTGTGGTACCCAAGTAGTGACTGGTCTCTGTTCTGAGTGAACCCCATTTACAACCACACTCTGGGATTTATCCTTTAGCCAACTGCATATCCACTGAACCACCCAAGGGTTAAGTCCCAGCTTGTACAAATTTTGTATTAGATCAAATGCCTTGCTGAAATCAAG
The DNA here is from genome assembly GCA_018402905.1 of Glandirana rugosa. Classification (NCBI taxonomy): domain Eukaryota; kingdom Metazoa; phylum Chordata; class Amphibia; order Anura; family Ranidae; genus Glandirana; species Glandirana rugosa. The sequence goes on from BLSH010530214.1 coordinate 28,594, forward strand.
ATACGCTATGTCCACAGCACCACCCTGGTCTAAAACACTGGTTATATAGTCAAAGAATTCAATCAGATTTGTCTGGCACGATCTGCCCTCAGTAAAGCCATGCTGCTTTGAGTCCAGCAAGCTGTGTATTTTTAGGTGATCAATGATCTTTCTTTTCAGAAGTGATTCCATTACCTTGACTACAATTGATGTTAAACTCACTGGCCTGTAATTGCCAGCTTCTACCTTGCTGCCCTTCTTGTGGATAGGTACAATATTAGCTATCCGCCAGTCATGGGGAACTTCTCCTGTTAGAACAGATTTATTTAAAAGATTTGTTAATGGTCCAACAACTATATCGCAAAGTTCTCTTAGAACTCTGGGATGAATACCATCAGGGCCCATTGCTTTATTAAGCTTTAACCGAGCCAGTTCCTCAGCTACCTCTGTCTCCAGAAATCCTAGAACTGAACCATCATTACTAGAACCAATATGATTCCCTAACTTGTTATCATCAGTGCAGTCTGTTTCTGAGAAGACTGAACAGAAGTAATTGTTTAAATGGTTTGCTGCATCCTGGTCTCCCTCAACATATGTGTTGTGCCCAGTTTTCATTTTAGTGATCCCATTGTATTTTTTCCTTCTATCACTAATGTACCTAAAGAAGGTTTTATCTCCTTCCTTAATAGACTTAGCAATTTCTTCCTCTTTCTGGGCTTTTGCAGCACTGATAATGTGTTTGGCCTCCTTTTGTCTATTTTTATACCCCTCTCTGTCAGCTGCACTTCCTGTTTCCTTGAATCTTCTATATGCAATTTTTCCCCCTTTACTATCCTACTTATCTCTTTGGTGAACCAAATTGTTTTTTTCTTCCGTTTATTCTTACTAACTTGCCTGACATATAATCTAGTTGCCTCCACGATGGTAGACTTTAATAGTGCCCACTGATTACTTACTCCTGTCATTTTACTCCAACCTTTCAGTTCATTTTTTAGAAATTCCCCCATTTCAGCAAAATTTGTCCTTTCAAAATCTAAAACTTTTGTTTTTGTATATGATTTTTCAGTTCTTGTTTTAATATCAAACCAAAGACATTGGTGATCACTAGAACCCAAATTCTCCCCCACTTCAACATCAGACAGTTTATCCCCATTTGTCAGTACTAGGTCAAGAATATGATCACCTCGGGTTGGGCTTTTTACTAACTGTTTCAGAGAAACCCCATTCAGTGCTTCCATTACATCCCTGCTCCTGCTTGTAATAGCAGTTTGAGAATTTCAGTTAATGTCAGGCATGTTGAAGTCACCCATAATCAAAACCTCTCCCTTCATTGCCATTTGAGTTATCTCATCAATCAACAAGTTATCATAATCTTCACTCTGTCCTGGGGGCCTGTATACTATTACAAAGGGAAGGGAAATACCTCCCTGGTTGGAAGGCAGACCCAGAGGGTTTCAAGTATTTCATTTGTCTTTTGAATTAATGTTAGTTTTATGCCATCTTTTACATATATGGCAACTCTACCTCCCCTCTTCCCTACTCTGTCATTCCTGTATAGTGTGTACCCTGGTATAGTTATTTCCCAGTCATTTGAATCCTTG
>BLSH010530214.1:30183-42203 GCA_018402905.1 Glandirana rugosa
GTCACTCGATTACTCCTCTCACAAACTTACCTGTGTGTCTCGCCGCTGAGTCGACGGGGTATCGTTCGACGAACGACACCCCCGTGAGTCATCCTCCCTCCCCGGTCCTCACGGTCGCTCCCTGGATCAACTGAAGTGACCACCTCATCAGCCCAGTCATTACCAACACAAATCCTCACATTTGTTTCAACCTGCTGGGGACAGAAACTCTCCTCAACAATTACATCTCTGCCCCCTTTTCTCAGTTTAAATGCATGTCCAAAAAGTTCCTAAATTCCATACCAAGAAGCTTAGTGCCCTTGTGTGAGGGATGTTTTTTAATAACAAACATGTTATACTCACCCGCTTTGTGCAGTGGTTTTGCACAGAGCAGCCCAGATCCTCCTCTTCTCAGGTCCCTCGCTGGCACTCCTGGCCCCTCCCTCCTACTGAGTGCCCCCACAGCAAGCAGCTTGCTATGGGGCAGCTGAGTCGCCGCTCTGTGTGTCCATTCAAACACTCTCCTCATTAGCTCACTGTCTTTGATTGACAGCAGCGGGGGCAATAGTGCCCACCGCTGTGTCTCAGCCAATCAGGAGAGAGAGTCCTGGATAGCCGAGGTTCTTGTGCAACATCGCTGGTTCGAGATGGGGCCCAGGGAAGTAGTAGAGGGGTTGTGGGAGCTGCTGCACACTGAAGGTTTTTTTTTATCTTAATGCATTCTATTCTAAAACCTTCTGCCTTTAGAACCACTTTAAGGACACTTCGAGTGTTCTCAGACAACCCAGGTTTCTTTCCCTCTTACCCTTATGGTTTTTCCATAAATCTTGGTGTATACCCCTTTAAGAGGTCAGAGGTCCACTGTATATACTGGGGGGGGCTTATTGCAATATGGAAGCCTTTAATACGGTGGCCCCCAGATCCTGCCCCCCCCCATGTGAATGAGTATAGGGTACATTGTACCCCTACTAATTCACCAAAAAAGTGTCAAAAAAGAAAAAACACAGGGGACAATTAGGGACAAGTCTTTTATTAAAAAAAAAAAAATTCTTCCCGTTGTAATCCATCGTCAATCACTGTGCTGACGACCTGAAGAAAAAACAAAACAAAAAACAAACAGCTCCTCACTACTGGGGCTCCCACCCACTGCTGTCTTTTGCCGTTTGACAGCTCTTATAAAGGCTAAGGCGGGTCCACCCACTGACCTAAGCTGGTGACTCCACCCCTTCTGACGTCATGTAACGTCCGAAAGGGGCGGGGTCATGTGATGTCACGTGATGTAAGTTCGACTCGAACATCGGGCCCATCCTTAGTTTGGATACACACATGATGTATTAATATAAAGATATATGTTTATGTTAGTTATCTATAGCGGGGCACTTATTTACTTATTTCTTTATTTATAGATGTACTGTATGTATGTGTGAACACATATTGGTGTCAGCAGCATTTTGTTAGCACTATTGAGTTTTGAGTAGTTATATCATTTGGTGCCCAGGAGGAGTATTATTTGTGTGTATGAAGGAGCGCCTGCTACAAAAGTTCATCTCACTTAAAGGACAGTTTGAAACATTTGTTGGTTAAGAGCATCAGAATAAAGGACTGTTTGAAAGGTTTGATGATTAAGAGCATCAAATACTCTTCCATTGGATTCTATTAACTGTTTCTAAAAAGTTCTTTACGTGAGATTAACTTTTTGTATCAGACGCTACTCTGTACACCTCCAAGATTTTTTTGTTAAGATGTTTCTTATTTAAACTTCATCTTAAGACTAAACTCTATGAACATTTTTTTTTTAAAAAGGAGTTAGGGAGAATCTAGAAAATGTAAAAAGGAGTCTAAATATACACCTGCTAGCTGAATAAAAGGATTCAGAATATTAAAGGGATTGTAAAGTCAGAAGGTTTTTTTTATCTTAATGCATTCTATGCATTAAGATAAAAAGCCTTCTGCATGCAGAAACCTCCCTCTACCCCCCTAACATTACCTGAGGTCCTTCTTTGTCCAGCTATGTCCATGAGTGTCTCAGCCATCCAAGATTTTCCCTCCTGATTGGCTGAGATACAGTAGCGGCGCCATTGGCTGCCACTGCTGTCTATCAAAGTCAGCTAGCCAATCAGGAGGGAGAGGTGGCGGGGCCGGGTCAGGTTTCATGTCTGAATGGACACAGGGAGCTGTGACTCGGCTCCGGTACCCCCATAGCAAGCTGCTTGCTGTGGGGGCACTGAACAGGAGGGAAGGGCCAGGAGCACAGAAGAGGGACCCGAGAAGAGGAGGATCAAGACTGCTCTGTGAAAATCCACTGCAACAGAGGAGGTAAGTATAACATGTTTGTTATTTTTATAGGAAAAAATGAGACTTTAAAATAGACTTTAATATTAAAATTTTATATTTAACTAAACAAAAATAAAAAAATAATATTTATATTGAATTGTTAGTCTTGACCAAACAAACTAACAAATAAATAATTATGTACAAAATCACTATATATTCCTTTTATAACGTTAGTAATTCTCCACCGTAGCACATTCACAATTCCTGTGATTTGCTGATTTAGCTTTGTTCTTTATAGACTTCTGCTCTTGTATATAACTGTATTTGTAAAGAAACAACCGCCTATTGAAGGGGAATCAATGACACTTATGGCAATGATTGCTTGTATGCTGTTTACAAGGAAACATTCTCATTAAGACTATTGTCGAGATTGCCCCTGCACTTAAAACATAAGGAACATTGGGAAAATACAAATTATGTATTTCCATTGGGTTCTGTTGTGTCTATTGCTATAACTAGGACTTTAGATGATGAGCATTCAAATTTATCATTATGAATGATTCAATGTTTAGTGATGCTGACAAAATATATGATGAAGCTATAGAATAGATGCTATATGTTGTACCAGAGTATGCACAAACAAAAGCTTTTTCCGAGCATATCAGTCATAACATTCATTTTGTTTATTGATTTGAACCCATCAATAAACTGCATTAAAGTTATGTTTGAAACCATGATTGACTTACTGCCCTGTACATTGTCTCTGTTTTGACCTTAGGTATGCAAATATTTCCAATATCAACATCATTAGTTAACAAAGGAATTCCATTTTTGTATAATTTGTATTGAACTATACATATTACAGTGACTGGTAACATGAAGGGTCCGTATGCATAAAAACATTATTATCACATTTCTATATGCTTGTAACTGTGATTTATATATGTGAAATAGTTTATATCTGACTGTGGCTCCTGTAAACACTGGAAACAGAAGGGGCTTCTGACATTGTTACTATGCCCTGTCAAGATTTCTGTCCTCCTCTACCATTTCCACTCTTTCACCTGGATTGTGGGATCTCTTAAACATGGGCATTTGATGGATGATTTTCTAAAAGCAAATATGCTGATCACTTTGCAAGGGAAGTTACATATTGCAAGGGAGTTTTCCCGTAGAGCTTAGTAAATGTGATGGCATTTCACTTTGCAAAGAATACAAAATATATGATAGGAGTATAAAAAAACAGCATTTTTGCAAGGCCATGATTGGATGATGGAAGTCAGTAGAGCTTCCCCTTATTCACTAATCTCTTGTAAAGTGAATTTGTCTTGGTCTCAAGCTCTCAAGGATTGCATTAGTTGATTATGACTGTGCACACTTATATTTTCAAACTTTAGCTGCATGGATCAGAGAGAAAATCATCACTGCCTGTGTTATTAGACATATCACATTTGATGGAAGTGTATATACACTTACTGGCATTGCAATCACAGAAGGAAAATGGTCTCCTCATGTAGAATTGTGTGCACAACAGATAATTAAAGAAGTGTACAGTATATGGATAACATCTGAGCATACGGTCAGGTCCATAAATATTGGGACATCAACACAATTCTATTCTTTTTGGCTCTATACACCACCACAATGGATTTGAAATGAAACAAACAAGATGTGCTTTAACTGCAGACTTGCAGCTTTAATTTGAAGGTATTTACATCCAAATCAGGTGAACAGTGTAGGAATTACAACAGTTTGTATATGTGCCTCCCACTTTTTAAGGGGCCAAACAAAAGTAATGGGACAATTGGCTGCTCAGCTGTTCCATGGCCAGGTGTGTGTTATTCCCTCATTATCCCATTTAAAAGGAGCAGATAAAAGGTCCAGAGTTAATTTCAAGTGTGCTGTTTGCATTTGGAATCTGTTGCTGTCAACTCTCAATATGAGATCCAAAGAGCTGTCACTATCAGTGAAGCAAGCCATCATTAGGCTGAAAAAACAAAACAAACCCATCAGAGAGATAGTAAAAACATTAGGTGTGGCCAAATCAACTGTTTGGAACATCCTTAAAAAGAAAGAACGCACCGGTGAGCTCAGCAACACCAAAAGACCCGGAAGACCATGGAAAACAACTGTGGTGGATGACCAAAGAATTCTTTCCCTGGTGAAGAAAACACCCTTCACAGCAGTTGGCCAGATCAAGAACACTCTCCAGGAGGTAGGTGTATGTGTGTCAAAGTCAACAATCAAGAGAAGACTTCACCAGAGTTAATAAACAGGGTTCACCACAAGATATAAACCATTGGTGAGCCTCAAAAACAGATAGGCCAGATTAGAGTTAGTGAAACAACACCTAAAAAAGCCTTCACAGTTCTGGAACAACATCCTATAGACAGATGAGACCAAGATCAAGTTGTACCAGAGTGATGGGAAGAGAAGAGTATGGAGAAGGAAAGGAACTGCTCATGATTCAAAGCATACCACCTCATCAGTGAAGCATGGTGGTGGTAGTGTCATGGAGTGGGCATGTATGGCTGCCAATGGAACTGGTTCTCTTGTATTTATTGATGATGTGACTGCTGACAAAAGCAGCAGGATGAATTCTGAAGTGTTTTGGGCAATATTATCTGCTCATATTCACCTAAATGCTTCAGAACTCATTGGACGGCGCTTCACAGTGCAGATGACCCGAAGCATACTGTGAAAGCAACCAAACAGTTTTTTAAGGGAAAGAAGTGGAATGTTATGCAATAGCCAAGTCAATCACCTGACCCGAATCCGATTGAGCATGCATTTTCACTTGCTGAAGACAAAACTGGAGGGAAAATGCCCCAAGAGCAAGCAGGAACTGAAGACAGTTGCAGTAGAGGCCTGGCAGAGCATCACCAGGGATGAAACCCAGCGTTTGGTGATGTCTATGCATTCCAGACTTCAGGCTGTAATTGACTGCAAAGGATTTGCAACCAAGTGTTAAAAAGTGAAAGTTTGATTTATGATTGTTAATCTGTCCCATTACTTTTGGTCCCTTAAAAAGTGGGAGGCACATATACAACCTGTTGTAATTCCTACACCGTTCACCTGAATTGGATATAAATACCCTCAAATTAAAGCTGAAAGTCTGCAGTTAAAACACATCTTGTTTGTTTCATTTCAAATCTATTGTGGTGGTGTATAGAGCCAAAAAGATTAGAATTGTGTTGATGTCCCAATATTTATGGACCTGACTGTATGTCCGCATCATCAGATCATCTGCATTAGGGATGGGCCCCCGGTTAGAGTCAAATGCATGTTCGACTCAAACATCGGGGGTTCCCCTGTTTGGTGAATCCCGAACATTATGAGGCGTTTGCTGGAAATTCGAGTGCCCCATAATGCATTCTAATCGTGGGGAAATGCCGCCCGCTGATTGGCCAAAGCATGCACATGACCTGCATGCTTTGGCCAATCACAGCATGCTCTGCTGTGAGAGCTATTATTGGCCAAAGGCAGGGTGCCTTTAGCCAATCACTGCTCAGCAGCCTCAATCCACGCCCACACTATATAAAGTAGCTTGTACAGCGGCTCTATGTAGTGTGTGTATAATGGTGGAGAGAGATAGCGAGTCAGTGAGTGGCGTGCAGTCAGTTTAGTGTAGTGAGAAATCCTAGAGTGCAATCTGTATACAGTCAGTTAATGCAGGCAGTTTAGCGTAGAGCGTGAGATATATACTAGATAGATAGCCGATCTGTATACAGTCAGTTAGTGCAGGCAGTTTAGTGTAAAGAGTGAAATATATACTAGATAGATAGTACGATCTGTATACAGTCAGTTAGTGCAGGTAGTTTAGTGTAGAGAGTGAGATATATACTGGATAGATAACCGATCTGTATACAGTCAGTTAGTGCAGGCAGTGCAAGAATATATATGTACCTTAAATGGTATATATACACAGTGTATTGAGTGTGCACTATATATCAGTGCATTAAGGGGGTGTACGGTATATAGTACACTTCAGGTGGTGTATTAAAATATATACAGTCTAATATATGTATACACACAGTGTTTGGAGTGTACACTATATGTCAGTGCATTCGGGGGTGTATGGTATGTAGTACACTTCACGTGGTGTATTAAAATTTATACAGTCTAGTATATATATATATATATATATATATATATACACACACACACACAGTGTATTGAGTGTACACTATACAGTATCTCACAAAAGTGAGTACACCCCTCACATTTTTGTAAATATTTTATTCTATCTTTTCATGTGACAACAAAATTTTGAGGGGACAAATTTACAGTTATACAAGCTAAACACTCACAACTTTACATTGTAGCAAAGTGTTATTTCTTCAGTGTTGTCACATGAAAAGATATAATTTAATAATTACAAAAATGTGAGTGGTGTACTCACTTTTGTGAGTTACTGTATACATATACACAGTGTATTCAGTGTACACTATATATCAGTGCATTCGGGGGTGTACGGTGTATAGTACACTTCAGGTGGTGTATTTAAATATACAGTATATTCAGTCTAGTGTGTATATATATATATATATATACACACACACAGTGTATTGAGTGTACATTATATATCAGTGCATTCGGGGCTGTACGATATATAATACAGTGTAGTGCGGTGTTAAAAAGAATTCCCATCATGTCAGGAAGGCCACAAAGGAGAGGCAGATGCTCCCAGGCCACTAAGAGAGGGCAAGCAGCCTCTGTGTCTATAGTGAAAAGTGGAGGTGGAGGACATGGTGCATCCTCTGCAGGCGGCTCACGCTTGTCTTTTTTTCTGCTGTTGGCCATGTTATTGAGCCACAACATGCAGAAGAGAGGGTGGAGTGAATAACTAAGCCGTCCTCATCCTCCTCATCCTCTGTCACCCAGGCTCATACTAGTTTGCCTTCCAAAGCAGCTGGCAAAGCAGCCTATTCCACCAGATCCTTGTCCACAGTTACTTCTTCTGTAGCCCCACCATCATGCACGGAGGAGTCACCAGAATTATTCAACCATAGTGTCGGTTACATGCTGATGGAGGATGCGCAGTAATTTTAAGGCTCCAATGTTGGTTCCCAGGTTGAGGAAGGGAGTAGCATGAGCCTAGAGACAAGTGGTGCCTCAGAAGGACAAGAAACTAGCAGTCATGTTCCCCCAGCTGCAGCATACTGCCAAGTTTGCTCCAGTGATGAGGAGGGAGGGGATGATGAGGACATGGACTGTACTTGGGTGCCTAGAGAAGAGAGGAGGAAAGGGAGGAGGAGGAGGCACAACTCCAACGAGGCAGTATGTCCTCCAGGGGCCAGCTTAAGTGCACCCACCCTACTGCATCAGACCAACAGCTCCACAGGTGCAAGTCACTACTGGCTCCCAGCTGACTTCCAAAAGTTCATTGGTGTGGGCTTTTTTCAACATATGTGCAGTAGATCGCACCGTTGCTATTTGCAATCTATGTCTGAAGCAGGTCAAGCATGGCAAGAACTGCTGATTAGGCACCACTGTCTGGACAAGACATATGACGACTAGCCATGCAGTCCATTGGATACAGCACCTAAAAAAAACCCACATCAGAAAACAAGGCGAAACTCTTCTTGCTCCTCATCTGGGATCTCAACCCTTACTATACCTCCAGTCCTCTCCAACACCTGCACTGAGAGGAATGAAGGTATAGCAATGCATGCCACAAGTACCTGCAGCAAGTCTGCTAGCAGTACACCACCAAGTGAATTCAGCAGGTAAATATCCCTACCTCAGTTGCTGAACTGTAAAAAAAAATACTGTCCAACCGTCCACATGCTCAGTGTCTTAATGCTAGCTTGGCCAAATTGCTAGCACTCCAACTGCTGCCTTTTCAGCTTGTACACTATGTCCCCTTTCGTGAATTTGTGGAATGTGCTGTCCCACAGTGGCAGGCTCCCAAAAGGAATTTATTTTCACGTAAGGCCATTCCAGCTCTCTACCGTCATGTGGAAGGCAATGTTTTGGCCTCGCTGGAAAGAGCAGTCAGCAGCAGGATTCATATTACCGCTACCTCATGGTCCAGCAGGCACGGTCAGGGATGTTACCTTTACTTCATGGCGCACTGGGTAACTCTGCTGGCAGCTGGGAAGGATGCAGGACAGGGTTCAGTGTTGGAGCTAGTTCCGCTACCACGCCTCCAAAAAGCTGGTGGTGATTTTGCCACATCTGCCTCCTCCACCCCCTCCTCTTCTTCTACCTCTGTGGCCTCTTCTGCAGAATTGTTCTCTGAACCTGCAGTGCTCCTTAAGTGTTCAAGGGGCTACGCAAGCAGTCAGGCTAAAAGATGCAATGCGGTTCTTGAGTTAGTCTGTCTTGGGGACAGGAGCCACACTGAGGCAGAGATTCTGTCAGCTCCGCAGGGGCAGGCTCAGAGGTTGTTGACGCCACTGCAGCTTGAGCCAGAAATGGTTGTATGCAACAATGGCACCAACCTTCTCTCTGCCCTCCAACAGGGACACTTGACATATGTTCCATGCTTGCCACATGTCTTGGATTTGGTGGTGCCGCATTTCTTGATCAGGTACCCAGGCTTACCGGTTATCTTGAGGCAGGCCAGATAAGCCTGTGGTCATTTCCAGCATTCATACAATGCCAGTGCCCGGCTGGCTGATATTCAATGGGAATTGAACCTGCCCACCTCATTTGTGACATACCCACCAGGTGGAACTCAACATTGGCAATGCTGCAGCTGCTGCATGCTCAGCAGAGGGCCATCAATGAGTACCTCAGTGAGCATGGCACCAGGACAGGCTCAGGGGAGCTTGGCTCCTTTCCACTACTCCAGTGGCTAATGATCAAGGATTCATGCATTGTCCTGTCACCATTTGAGGAGGCCACAAGGATGGTGAGCAGTGACAATGCATGCATCAGTGACACTGTCCCTCTAATATTCCTGCTGGAGCACAGGCTTCATGGAGTCATGGACAGGACACTTGAGGCAGAACAGCGGGAGAAAGAGGAGGACTTCCTTTTCTCTCAAGACCTCCTTTATGCAGATAGCATTCCCGCAGAGCCCCCAAACAAACAGGAGGAGGAGGATTGTGTCAGCATGGATGTGGAGGATAACACGCAGCAGTCTTCAAGGGATGGTTTTCAGTGCCCAAAAACCCAATGAGTTGTTTGTGGCTGGGAGGAGGTAGTTCCTTATAATGTCATCCTCAGTGACCCAGAGGATACTCATGCCTCCTCAAACTTACGCTGCATGGGTACTCTGATTCTGAAAAGCCTGCGAAAAGACCCTAGAATTTGTGGTATCAAGGAGAGGGATCATTACTGGCTGGTAGAGTTGAGCGAACACCTGGACGTTCGGGTTCGGCGGGTCCGACCGAACTTTGGGAAAAAGTTCAGGTTCGGCACCGAATGTTGCCCGAACTTTATCCCGGACCCCGAACCCCATTGAAGTCAATGGGGACCCAAACTTTTAGGCACAAAAATGGCTGTGACAAAGTCCTGGCAAGTACTAGTGGGCTGAAAAAGGAAGTAAAATGGGGGTAAGAGTAGGGCAAGTGCCCTACAAAACAACGGGGATAGGGAAAATAAATTAAAATCAAATAAAAAAAATGGCAAGGGGGGGTGGATGTGGAATAGGAGCCTAGAGGTTGACTAGGCCGTGACCATGGCAGTGTAGGTGGAAGTGGCGGTGGTCGAGGAGGAGGTAGCCAACACTGTCTTTTTTTTTTTTTGTTTATAATTGGGGTAGCCCCCAAAATATTGAGGCCTATTCAAAAAAACAAGTATACAAATGGCTGTGTGAGTCCAGTCTAAATGTTTATTCTGCACAAGGTACAGACAAGTCTTGTGGGATCCATGCCTGGTTCATTTTAATCAAGGTTAGCTTGTCCACGTTCGCTGTGGACAGGAGGCTGCGCTTGTCTGTGATAACGCCCCCTGCCGTGCTAAACACATGTTCAGACAATACACTGGCTGCAGGGCAGGCCAGCACCTCCAAGGTATAAAGGACAAGCTCAGGCCATGTGGCCAATTTGGAGACCCAGAAGTTGAATGGGGCAGACCCATCAGTCAGTACATGTAGGCGTGTGCACACATACTCTTGCACCATGTTGCTGATATGCTGCCTCCTGCTAAGACGTTGTCTATCGGCTGGTGGTGCTGTTTGTTGTGGCGGGCTGCTGACAAAGCTTTGCCACATTTGCCACATGCTAACCCTGCCTTCTGAGGTGCTGGCGGTGGCACAGCTGCGTTGGTGGCCTCTTCCTCCTCCTCCTCTGCCTTCGCCTTGTGCTTCCACTGAGCCCCCGGTGTCATGTGGGAATGCCCTCAGCAGCGCCTCTATCAGTGTGCGCTTGTAGTCGTGCATCTTCCTCTCACGCTCCAGTGAGGGAATTAAGGATGGCATGTTGTCCTTGTAATGGGGATCCAGCAGGGTGGCCACCCAGTAATCAGAAGAAGCTACAATGTGGGCAACTCGGCTGTCGTTGCACAGGCACTGCAGCATGTAGTCGGCCATGTGTGCTAGGCTGCCCAGAGGCAAAGACAAGCTGTCCTCTGTGGGAGGTATATCATCTGTGTCCTCTGTATCTCCCCAGCCAAGCTCCAGTGATGCCCACGAGCTGCGTTGGGTGCCACCCTGCTGCGATTCCTCCTCCTCCTCCTCCTCATCTTCCTCGTCCTCTAGAACTGTGCCCTGGCTTGAATATTTTTGACCTGGCCTATGCTGGTGCAGGAACCCACTCTCCGAGCCACTTGCGAATGACTGGCCTGATAACCGTGGAAACGACCCCTCTTCTTCCTCCTCCTCCTCATCCTCCTGTGCCACATCCTCTTCCATCATCGCCCGAAGTGTTTTTTCAAGGAGACATAGAAGTGGGATAGTAACCCTGAGAACAGCGTCATCGGCACTGGCCATGTTGGTGGAGTACTCAAAACACCACAATATGCTACACAGGTCTCGCATGGAGGCCCACTCGTTGGTGGTGAAGTGTTGCTGTTCCGCAGAGCGACTGACCCGTGCGTGCTGCAGCTGAAACTCCACTATTGCCTGCTGCTGCTCGCACAGTCTCTCCAGCATGTGCAAGGTGGAGTTCCACCTTGTGGGCACGTCGCATATGACGCAGTGAGCGGGAAGGCCGAAGTTCCGCTGCAGCGCAGACAGGCGAGCAGCAGCAGGGTGAGAACGCCGAAAGTGCGCACAGACGGCCCGCACTTTATACAGCAGCTCTGACATATCCGGGTAGTTTTTTAGAAAATTCTGTACCACCAAATTCAGCATATGCGCCAGGCAAGGGATGTGTGTCAAACCGGCTCGGCCCAGAGCTGCTACGAGATTTTGGCCATTGTTGCACACCACCAGGCCGGGCTTGAGACTCAGTGGCAACAACCACTCATTGGTCTGTTGTTCAATGCCCGTCCACAGCTCCTGCGCAGTGTGGGGTTTATCCCCCAAACATACCAGTTTTAAAACAGCCTGCTGTCATTTCCCCCTGGATGTGCTGAAGTTGGTGGTGAAGGTGTTACGCTGAGCGGATGAGTAGGTGGTCGAGGAGGAGGAAGAGCCGTAGGAGGAGGAGGAGGCAAAAGGAGGCAAAGAGAAATGCCCTGCAATCCTCGGTGGTGGAAGGACATATGCCAAATGGCTAGCCAGCTCAGGCCCACCCGCCACTACATTTGCCCAGTGTGCAGTTAGCGAGATATAGCGTCCCGGCCCGTGCTTACTGGTCCATGTATCAGTGGTTATGTGGACCTTGCCACAGATGGCGCTGTGCAGTGCACACTTGATCTTATCCCAACTTGTT
>BLSH010530214.1:82316-98257 GCA_018402905.1 Glandirana rugosa
CCCCCCCCCCCCCCCCCCCCCCCCCCCCCCCCCCCCCCCCCCCCCCCCCCCCCCCCCCCCCCCCCCCCCCCCCCCCCCCCCCCCCCCCCCCCCCCCCCCCAGAAAAAAAAGGAACCAGGGAATATATATCTATACTGATGTACTCAAAACTGTACCCCTTTTTTAAAAATACCGAAAAAAGAGCCGTTATGTGATGTTATTCTTGTTAGAGGGTGACTACGTTTGTTGTCCATGGTATGTAGGAACATAGCCACTCCCTTTTGCTTGTTCCTGATATGAATGAGGGACAATGGACTATGGGATTTGTAGTATGCATAGAGCAGTGCACATAACTGCAACTACCATGCACTGCTTGTTCCAACAAATGTAAGTGGAGGAAAAATGAGAGGCTCGGGAACTCATGGAAGACAATATAAAGAGGCAGAAAAACACAGTAAGAAACAATTTCATGAAAAATAAATGGATAGCGTCATCGTGCATGCATACTTGGTCAGATGGCATTCTTGTACCATATTGTATTGTAGGCTGCGATCCTTTGAATCCCCTGTGAGTAGAACTTTTATCCAATAAAATATTTAGTAATGCGGTAATGCTATATAGACCTTTCTGTCCTTCCTCGTGATTGCTGGAATGGTCTGGAAATCATTTTTGGTTGGAATCCATTGCTGCTGTGAGGACCTTATGATTTAGAGCCACCATTACTGGATGGGAAAAGTTGAATACTGTGTCTTGAAAAAGAAATAACACCAAAAACAACAAATAGTGCTCTCCCTTTTCACCCAAATAGTCACTCTGAACTCAACAGAAATATAGGACCTCTTTTCGCACAAAAGGTCAATCGCGCTTGGGGTAAGTATACAACCCAATATATAGCATATACTCGATCACCAATGGAATCCTACGCCTCTAGCCAGCTAGATGGGATCATCTATTGTAAAGTGCTTCAGGAGTGTGGCGTGTCACTATTTGGGTGAAGAGGAAGAGCACTATTTGCCGTTTTTGGTGTTATTTCTTTTTCAAGACGCAGACTTCAACTTTTTTTCACTTCAAGTTTGTTTGTTTTGATTTGGAACCAGGACTTTATTGGGACTCTTTATGTATTTAACATTTTATGTATCATTCCTGAATGAGCGCGGTATAGTATTTTTTTAATTTAAAGCAACATTCATGGCTTTTTCTAAAGCTTGAAGACATGCAGCTCTATCAATTTGTATAATTATTAGTTTATTGTTTATTGATTTTTTGGTTTATTTTTACATAGAGGATATAATTGTTGTTGTTTTTTTATTTACTGGATGAGAGGCTGGAATCAGAGGTGTTGATGGAATCCCACAACTGACAGGCTTTGTCCTGTACTTAGGCACTGTTGACGTCTTAAATTGTGGGGTCATATTTTGGGGTCATCTCTTTCCGGAGAACAGGTGGATTTTATCTGTGGCTGTGGAGCACTGGAACTGCATCATACATTTCTGGGGCCTGTAGTTTCCCTTGATATATGGACTATTTACTGTATTACTGGCACTTGTGGTTTTCTTAACATTTGGACTGTTCACAATTTGACTTATATTTTGTTTTTTTCACAATCACATTGGAGTTTGAGCAGTGATATTATCTTATATTTATGTTAAGTTGTTTGAATGTGATTTAAAGGGCCAGCACATCTATTTTGGTTTTATGAAAAATAAATGACAGGGCCATTAGGTAATGGATGTGCATTGATTATTTTTGAAGAATAAGGATATTATTTAATGTCTCTTTAAAAGGTTCAAAACTACATTGATCTGGTAGTAAGCCTTGCAAGAGGTATATAGCTCTGAGGTCATCATTGCACTGAAGTCTTATATCAAGTGTACTTTCCCTATTCCAAGATGAACCCCACTACAGACATTGTGCATGTAAACCATATAACAGAATTGCTCTGCTATTATTTTAGAATAGTTCAAATATTTCTGTAAAACACAAATTGTCTTCAACATCATCATCATGCAGAGATTTACATATTTGGAAACCTCTTTTAGCATTTGACTCTTAACTGACCAGATCTAAACCAAGCAGAACAGTCTGTTTCCTTCAAACAGTGAGAACTTCCCTTATTTCCTCTGTATGGGATAGCTGTGCTATCACTCAGTATTGTGTGCTTAAGCATGTAGCACAGACACAATATTTTTGAATCTGTAAGGTAGTGTATTCCACCTATTCTCCCATGTAAAGTAGTTTTCAGTAGAGTGAGGAACATTTACAACCCATATTAGTTTAATTTTTTATTTTTCTGTCTGTGTCCCAGTGGGGAGATTTTCCTTCACTTTCTGTCCCATAGACACAACATGAAGTGGCAGAATTCTCTCTGATGGGCATTACCTTCATAGAGAAGGGAATGCCCATGGAGCCATGCCAATGGTGCCAAAACTGACTATTTAGCCAGACAGCACCTTGCAGCAAATGCTGTTCGTTCTACAGCGTTCCCTGCACCTGTGACCCCCTGTGATTACTATTGTGAGACTTCCTGCATCTGTGACCCCCAGCTACTCCTTTGGACCTTGCTGATATCTGCCTGCCCTTGACCCCGGCCTGTATGCCAAGGCCGAAAAGTGTGCGTTTGAACGCACAGACATTGCCTTCTTGGAGTTCCACATCTCCACTTCTGGCACAACCATGGACCCCCAGCAAGTAGCAGCTATTGTTGACTGGCCACCCCCAGAAGACAAAAAGGTGGTACAGTGTTTTGTCGGCTTTGCCAATTTTTATAGAAAATTCTCTACCGTCATATCCCCAATAATGCAGTTAACTAAACAAAATACCCGTTTTGTCTGGACCCCAGAAGTGCAAGCCTTCTTCCAAACCTTAAAGAGGCTGTTTACTTCAGCACCCGTCCTCAAGCACCCTGACTCCACGCGGCCCTACATCTTAGAAATGGATGCCTCCGAGACTGCAGTCGGGGCGGTCTTGTCCCAGAGACTGGGACCTAAGGCTTCTTTGCACCCTATCACTTTCTTTTCATGGAAGCTCTCTCCCCCCGAGAGAAATTACGATGTTGGCGACAGGGAGCTTTTGGCAATTAAATCCACCCTGGAAGAATGGTGGTATCTCTTGGAAGGAGCAGCTCATCCAGTCTTGGTCTTCGCAGACCACACGAATCTGGAATACCTGAAAACAGCCAAGAGACTTAAGCCTCACCAAGCATGCTGGGCCTTGTTCTTCTTCTGGTTTCAGCTACATATTACGTACCGGCCCGGATCCAAAAATGTTAAGCCACATGCGCTGTAGAGGATGTTTCATGAAACCGGTGAAGTACCTCCTCCTGACACCATCTTGCCGGCTCACAATTTCTTGTTAATTCAGGAAGATCTACTAACCCGGATCAGGCAAATTCTGGCCAGCTCCGCTGCACCTGCAGACTGGACTTTCCCTCAAAGACGGGTTATGGTGGTCGGGTACACAAGTCTTTGTGCCAGAAGAGCTCCGCCTGACTGCCTTGGAGCTCTGCCACGACCACCACCTAGCCGGACACTTTGGCCACCGAAAAACAGCCCAACTGCTTTCTCACACCTTTTGGTGGCCACATATTAAAGAGGACTGTAAGAATTACGTAGGCGCCTGCCCTACCTGCGCCAAAAACAAAATGGAGAGAACTATGGCTTGGGGCTTACTAAACTCACTACCCATTTCTGAATGCCCTTGGGCTCAGATCTCAATGGACTTTATTGTGAAATTGCCCCCATCTGCAGGCTTCACAACAATCTTCGTGGTTAACCCCCTCACGAAGATGGCGCACTTCATTCCGATAAGGGGCATCCCCTCGGCCACAGAAACGGCCAAAGTATTCATCAGGGAAGTTGTCCGCCTACACGGCATTCCAAAAGACATAGTATCTGATAGAGGGGTGCAGTTCACATCCTGAGTCTGGGTTCCCTGTGTTCTATTTTGGGGTTTAAATTGGCCTTCTCTTCAGCCTACCACCCGCAGTCCAATGGCCAAACAGAAAGCACCAACCAGACCCTGGAGCCATACCTCCGCTGCTACTCCTCCTACTCTCAAGATGACTGGGTCTCCTTGTTGCCACTAGCCGAGTTTGCCTACAACAACTCTGTCCATTCTGCCACAAAGCAGTCTCCGTTTTGGGTGAATCTCGGCTACCACCCCACATTCCTGTCTGACTTTCTTCCAGAAAGTGCAATCCTGGCCACACTGGAGATTAATAAATTCCTGGAAAATAACAATAAGCTACTACAGGAGACTCTTACTCAGACTCAGGAGCACAACAAGGAGATCTTTGACATGAAAAGAGGAGAATCAATAAAGTAGCCTACGAGCTTGACCTCCCACCTATACTTAGAATCCATCCAGTGTTTCACGTGCACCTCCTCAAGCCAGTTGCCAGGGACCTGTTTCCAGGACGGAAAACTGCCCCACCTGAACCTGTGTTGATAGATGGAGAGGAGGAGTTTGAGGTGGAATCCATCCTCCATTGCAGGAGAAGAGCAGGAGGCATGCAGTTCCTTGTAAAGTGGAAAGGATATGGGCCTGAAGAAAATTTGTGGGAGCCAGAAAGCAGCTTACATGCCCAAGAACTTGTCAAAACTTTTTGGAGAAACAACCCAACCAAGAGAGCCCAGTTGGGTATCCGGAGGCTGCCCCTTGGGGGGCAATGTTAGGAAAAGCAAAAATGTGCCTGGGAATCGCTTGTGCCATGTGCACGTGCCTGGGAGCGCCAATGGTGCCACAACGGACTATTTAGCCAGACAGCAACTTAAAGCAGATGATATCTGTTATACAGCATCCCCTGCACCTGTGACCCCCTGTGATTACTATTGTGAGACTTTCTGCATCTGTGACCCTGGCTACTCCTTTGGACCTTGCTGATATCTGCCAGCCCTTGACCCCGGCCTGTTTACGACTATCCTCTTGCCTGCTCCCTTTGTACTTCTGCCGCCTGCACGTTGCCAACTCAGCCTGTACCCGACCATCCGTTCGACTGATCCCTCTGTACCGCACCGCCTGCCTGTTGCCGACCCGGACTGTATCACTACCCTTCAGCTTGCACAAGCTTCAGCAAACTTCTACCAACTATCTGAGATTTGTTCAGCCCTCATGCCCCCCTGCGCTCCAGAGCTCCCAGTCCACACTACCAAGGGCTCTCGAACAAGGGCCACAAGAGAGGTTGCCTCTGCATAAGCCAGACTCTACCACCAGGTACGTGACAGTTTTATTTAGTGGCTTCAAAGGCTTCTTTTTTAAATAATGCCTTACTCTTATATAAATGGAATTATTACATTTTATAGATAAATAATTATATTTGCTCATTTT
The DNA here is from genome assembly GCA_018402905.1 of Glandirana rugosa. Taxonomy (NCBI): domain Eukaryota; kingdom Metazoa; phylum Chordata; class Amphibia; order Anura; family Ranidae; genus Glandirana; species Glandirana rugosa. The sequence continues at coordinate 87,621 of BLSH010530214.1, forward strand.
AAAGTGATTATAAACCCTTAGTTTTTTTTAAATAACAAACATATTATACTTACCTGGTCTGTACAACAGTTTTGCACAGAGCAGCTCCAATCTTGTTCCCAATCCCCCGCAGGCGATCCTGGCTCCTCCCCCTGACTGAATGCCCACCGTAACAAGCTGCTTGCTATGGGGGCACTCAAGCAAGCTCGCTCTCAAGCCAGCTCTGCGTTTCTCCTCCCTCTCCCTCCTTACTGGTTTCCTCTGCAGTCTCTGAGCCTATGAGGTGGGAGAGAGCTGAGAGAGAGAGCTGAGAGAGTTGTTATTCCCATGCACATCACTGTTTGAGATTGGGCTCAGTTAAGTATGGGGGGGGGGGGGGCGATGGGAGCCTCACTAAGAGAGAATGAATTAATGTAAAAAATCTTCAGCCTTTAGAACCAATTTCATTTTGCCATTAATAGTGTTGAGAGTCTTATTCCATCTTTTTCCGTTTGCAGTCCTCATTTTTCTTTCCCTTTGCCAATTTGAGTTATTTTTTTGCTGTATCCTTACATTTTAATGTATCTGGCTCCTTTCAATGCTCCCCACACACATATATTCATTTCTCTGTTTGCTCAAGGCTTTTACTGATAAGGAGAAATTGAATAAAAAAAAATCTACTTTCCTCTGGTCTCTAGCTCTCAGAAGCCCTGCACTGGGATATGTGGTTCTCTTACAAGGAAAACATATGTGAGCCTCAATCATTCCACATATATTTTTAAACAACAGCATCTAAAGTACTATGATGAAAGCTTTGTGCAGATTTTCTGAGCTATGTCACAGTCTCAATTTTCTTGACATTTCTGATAGAACATAGATTGAACGTTCAGTGTGTTATACTTTTTTGTGTAGTCCTAGTACCCAGCTCTAATTTAGAAACCGGTGGGAATTTATTTTTTGAGCAAACAATAGTATACAGTATGTTTTCTGAGTTAATATGTTTTTGATTGAGAGACAAGGTGTGACAGGAATAGAAGTGCTAGAAAGGAACAAATGAATGGTAAAAAAAAAAGAAAGCATATTTCGAAAACTTGAAAATAGTTTGGGAAAGCTGTGCAGACAATAGCCTAGAGTCAAAACTTTTCCTTTGCCTATTATTTTTATTTAAACATTGTGGACTTGAAAAATAGTCAGTGTAAAGGTCTATAGGGGGAATTTATCAAAACTGGAGCAGACAGAATCTGGAGCAGCTGTGCATGGCAACCCATCAGCTTCTATCTTCAGCTTGTTCAGTTAAGTTTTGAAAACGAAAGTTAGAAGCTAATGGGTTGCCAGACACAGCTACTCCAGATTCTGTCTGCTCCAGTTTTGATAAATTCCCCTTCATGTATTTTCTGACTCAATGCCCAACTCCAGGCTATAATCTCTCATCCACTGTGTTCCACACTCATGCAACCCAGCGCTCCTCCTCTTGGGAACCCTATATTTGTATTATTCCTTTATTGTATACTTACGTTTTCAGATGTCTTTTGGCTGCTAACACAATGTACAGGGTTTTTTTTCTCTTCCGATCTTTTCAATCAGTGATGCGATAGTAGTGCTAACATGATGCTTTCTGCATCATTACTGTATATGACACCATGGTTAGTCAGGGGGTGGGTTGATGATGCCCAGCACTCACAAAAAGTCCTCTCTTTTTGCGCCCAATATTAGGAGAGGAAGTGAGTATTGCTTTTCTGTTTTAAACACCTGCTAGGACCCTTCTTTTTTTGCCCAGAGTCACCCTGAGGGGAGCAAGAATTAACTGATTTAGTTCTGACAAGGCAGGGGGCAAGTTGGACTGCCTTTTCCTTGCTCATTCAGACAGAAACTGGAAGTAGTAAAATGTTTATCAATAGTAACACATGTAAAGCTGGCCAAAACTAGTTGTTTTTTTGTTTGAAAATTAAGAAAGTTGTTTTGATGTTCTAATTGTTAGTGAGATAAAACCAACATTTGTTTTTAAACACAGCAATGAGAAAATTTAATAGAGCAGGGTAGAATTTTTTTCTCAAATGAACATAAAAAATGAGTGCCTATTCTGTTTAACCACTTGCTGACTGCTCGATAACCGAATGATGGCAACAGTGTGGTCGTTTAGTTCTAGGACGCCGTCATATGACAGCTTCCCGTGATCATGCTGCTGGGCGGCACGCTCTGTGATCGTATTGTCCTCTGGATACTGCTGATCACAGATTGAGTTAAAGAGCCAATCAGCAGCTCTTTACCATGTGATCAGCTGTGTCCAATCACAGCTGATCATGGAGGTAAACAGATGCCAGAGGACAGAAGAGAGCCAATAACTGGCTTTTCTAAAAAGGGACATATACACTGATAATCAGGGCATTGACTATGAGTGCAGTCCCACCAGTTCCCACCAGTGCTGTCAATCAGTGGCCATCAGTGCTGTCAATCAGTGTCCATCAGTGCCTCCTCATCAGTGTCACCTATTAGTGCCATCTACCAGTGCCCATCAGTGCCAACCATCAGTGCCACCTATTAGTGTCCATCAGTGCTGCCTATCAGTTCCCATCAGTGCCACCTATCAGTGCCCTTCAGTGCTTCCTATCAGTACAGCCTCATCAGTGCCTCCTCAGCGCCCACCAGTGCTGCCTCATTAGTGCCCATCAGTGAAGCTTATTAGTGCCCATCAATGCCCATCAGTGCCGCCTCATCAGTGCATACCAGTGAAAGAGAAAAATGACCTCTTTGCAAAAAATAAAAACTCAGTGTTGATTAAATAAGTCATAAGCTATAACAATACTTATTGGTTCTATACTGATGACAGAATTTAAGTAGAATATAACAGAGTTAAAGCGGTTGACTACCCAATTTTTTTTACTTTTTACCTACAAGTAAGCCTATAATAAGGCTTACCTGTAGGTAAAATGAGTATCTCCTAAACCATGCAAGTTTAGGAGATATTCGCCCTAAATGCAGCCATGAGGTCCCGGTGCATGCATAGCGCCGGACCTTGCCGGAAAGAGGGGCTGCGTCTCGCGGCTCCGGCCACTCAGAGCGCCGGAGCCGTGTACCCAGAAGGATCCCCCGAGGGAACATGTTGGCTCCCTCTGCGGGGACAGAGTGGACCCGTCGGAGCTTTGTTCTGAGGTAGGCATTTCACAGTGAGCTAGTATGCGGTGCATACTAGCTCATTATGCCTTTCTCTTACAGGTTTTTTTGATTTTTTTTATTTTTTTATACGGGTATACAACCGCTTTAGAGTGATTGTAAATAATCATCTTGTAAAACAGCCCATTAAGTTTAAGATAGAAATGAAATGCAAAGCATTTTTGTATAGATATAAAAAAAAATAATTAAATACCCCCTTTTTCCCTTTTTTATAAGTGATCACATTCCCTCTGTTCTCAGCTGGATAAGGAGCGTGGGGGAAGAGGAGAAAGAGCAGCACACTGAGCTTCCCAATGAATGGTTGTGCAGCAGGGGCATGTAGGGACAAGTCTGATCATTGGATGAGAGTACACTGAGTTCCCAGCACAGCTAAAGACCTGACCATGTGGTCAGTTAGAACCCTTTCACATCAGAACGTTTTTCAGGCACTTTTGCGCTAAAAATAGCATCTGTAAAGCTCCTGAAAAACTCCCCCCCATCCACCCCAGTGTGAAAGCCCAAGTGCTTTCACACTAGGGCGGTGCACTTGCGGGACGGGTAAAAAAATCCTGCAAGCCACATCTTTGGGGCGGTGTGGGAGTGGTTGGTGTATTCACCGCTCCTCCACCGCCCCTGCCCATTGGAATGAATGGTCACCGCTTCCAAAGCAGCTGAAAACCACTTTGGGACTTTTAGCCGGCACTTTTAACCCCTTTTTAACCCCTTGTGGGGGGTTAAAAGCGCACTGCTGCCTCCCGAATAGTGGCACCAAAGTGTCGCTATGAACAGCGGTAAAGCGCCGCAAATTAGCGGTGTTTTAGCACTAACGCTCAGACAGCCCTGGTGTGAAAGGGGTCTTAGTGTGGTCATTTTTTAATAGGAAAGCAGAGAGACTGGCAGGAACACCAGGGATTTCACACAAAGGAAGAAATGCAAAGAGAACAGGATATTTTTCATACAAGTACATGGTACAGCAGGCACATATCAGGAATATTAGGGAAAATTGTTATCATACTTACCATAATTTTCCTTTCCTGGAGGCTCATCATGTCAGCCTATGTATGGGTCAGGTCCTCCCTTCTGACCGCCATAGGACAACCCACTAAATGAATAAAAGGAGGGCCTCCTAATACCCCTATGTTCCTAAACCACCTCGCGACGGAACATCAGGGCGGGAAACCCTAGGCTGACATGATGAGCCTCCAGGAAAGGAAAATTACGGTAAGTATGATAACAGTTTTCCCTATTCCTGGAGCTCATCATGTCAGCCTACGTAAGGGATCTAACTAGCATACAAAAAACAGGGCAGGAAAAAATAACCACACATCACTCCAACTCAATGCCCAGAAAACCTGTATATTAGACAGAAAGAGCGGAGGTCAGCACCGAATTGGCCAATGCCCAAGCCGAGCCGTACATTATATCTAAGTGATAATGAGCAATGAAAGTGTTTGAATACTGGGATTACCAGCATTTGGATATGGATTACCAGGATTCTAGATGGGGCCATTTGATCAATTTTAGGACTTACTGATAGATAACCAGTTATTTGCCAGTTTGAAATGCTACGTTCTCTGCAGATACGTTGAAAAAATTACCTAAAAATTGCGTCCACTCTTGACCAATCTTCCTGTCCCGAAACTGCAGACAATGAAGGTTGCACCACTTCCAAACTTATATGAGAAAAGGTCCAACCTTTTGAAGAAAAGATGAAACTGGATTAAGAACCTCTGTCTAGAAATGGCTCAAAATATGGAGCCTTGGCTGAGAAAGCTTGGATTTTTTTCCGAGACACGACTGGTTGTTGATTTAGCTATAAGGTTGCTTATATGAAACCTGATCTTCTACACAATGAACCGTTAGAGCTGAAACGGTCGACAACTGGACCAAACTGTAGCCAAGCCCTTTGTCTAGGGCCGATTGCAAGAGCACCAAGACCTCAGGAAGACTCAGGATTGAATTGAATAATCATTGCCACAAGAAAGATCTTTTCCACATGCTATAGTACGTAGCATTCAAGGATATCTACCAAGATTCAAGCAGCTTCCACTGAACCTCTTCTGCTATGCCTACCTGGGCTAACCGGCTTCTTAAAAATAAGCAGACTGTCTAATTGAGCCATATTGTGATGAAGCGTGCTGTCTGAGTACCAAAGATCTCTGAAGTGCCATCAGCAGAGCTATCAACTGCCTCAATCGTGGAAACCATGAACAGATCATGTTCAGGTTTAGGGAAGTTTGAGAAAGAAATGTATACAGGCCAGAAAATCCAGCGCTGGGACAGAGCATCATGACCCCTGGCTCTCGGATGGAAGAACCAGGAGAAGAACACTACCAGCTGAGCACTGACAGGAGATGCCATTAAATCCACTTTCAGGGTGCCCCACTGAGCAAACAGTTATAGGAAACATCCATCTGTTTAGATCCAGAAAGTGTGTGCTCAAAAAGTGTCTGCTCACATATTCTCCACCCTGGGAAGGTAAGAGACTGACAGGAACAACAGATTGCACTCCGGCAACCAAAAGATGTGTGCCACAATCTACCCGAAGCTGCTTTCCTCCCTGATTTGACACATATGCTACTGTCTGAATCCTCACAATGGTCTTGAAATAGTGGTGCAAAGATCAGTAATGCCTCCTGTGCCGCCATCAACTCTAGAACAAGGAATCGCTCTCTTCAATCTTCCTTGAGCAAACTGGTTCTGACAGTGAGCTTGACCCACTGCTGGACTAAAGCAAGCTTACAGTGTTTGAAATGCAATCGAGCTCAGGCCACTGTGGGGACTGCTGCATTCATCAATACCCTCATACAATGCCTTGCTGATATCAAATGACTTGCCTTCAGAGCGCGGACCATCAAGATCAAGAGAAGCATCTTCTTCTGTGGAAGGAATACTTTCCCCACTGTCATTTGAGACACCCAGAAACAACCTCTGAGGGAACTAGCTGGCTCTTGCTGAAGATGAGCAACCAACCAAAGCTCTATAGCATCTCCAGGGCCCTCGTCCAATTATTGCGAAGCCCCCCAACTTATTTCCACCGCTTTCCATCTAAAATGCATCTCATCAGCCTTAGAAAGGAGAAATTAAAAAGCAGACATAGGTCATCCTCCTACATATATTCTTCTTTGGAAGAGTCTAAAGGTTGGTCGGCCTGAGAAAGCTATTGAGTCCAGTTGCTGGCTTCGGAAGGAAAACTGGACCTTGCCAGAATAGATGACCCTTGCACAAGGCGAGTCCAAACAGATCTGAGTGTCATGATCTCATGCTTAATGAATTGTGACAATTATGTCTATCATCATCTTAATCCCCGATTGTCTGAGCAAAGCAGGATTCATAAAGTCATGTTGATGCACATCTTGGCAGAGCCTGAAGAGGGCTGCCTTTCCTGGGAAGCAGATGGGTACGGTCCCCTGCCTTATTTAATAGTGCTGGTCTTTATTCGGGGTTGGCATTTGCTTTCCTGCAGAAAAAGAAGGCAAGCAAAAACATTAAGCTTGTTCAATGACTATTATGCAGCAGTGCAGTGCTTCCTCCATACAGAAGCTCAGTAAACCAGTAATAAGGAAAATGTCCACTCCAGCCATGATATTGCACTGCTTCTACTCTGAGAGTGATTTACACTCATATGCCGCCCCAGAGGCCAGCAGAGGGAGTCCATGATAGATGATGCATTTAGCATATGAGCACAGGGACCACATCCCAGTGGAACAGGATGGACAGCCCAAAGTTTATTCAGGTTAGGTAGGAGACATGTGCCAATTTCCTAGACCCGGTCCCTTCCCTGGGTGAGTGGAAACAGCGCCTTTAGAGTGTATTTACATGTTTACTGAATGTGACAACCTGTTAGGTGTTGTTTTCTTGTCTTTGCTTGCTTCAACCAACAGGATTCACACAGTTCTATTCCATCTGCATCTTCTCTTGGAAGAGTCTAGAAAGAGTTGATTTGCCCACAGTGTGAGTGGAAACCACTTCTTTAGAGTGTATTGCTCACATGTTTAATGCATGTGACAATCTATTCAGTGTTGATGTCTTTGTCCTTGACTGCATGAAGCAGCAGGATTCTGAGGCTAGGTTCACACTGCTGCGAACTGTACTGCGAATAGAGTGCTTTGCGATAGATTAAATTCGCAAGTCATCTCGAATTACATAGTGTTCTACCAGTGCAGTTCACATCGATGCGTTGCAAATCTAATCCGTGAGAAAAAAGGGTCCTGTGCGAGTTTGATCCGTGTGCGATGCTGTGCGTTGCGAATTCAGCTCCATAGCCTGCAATTGAACACGGATAGAAAACGCAATCCTGATTCACATCACTGCGATAGCTGTCCTCTCCAGCTCCTCCCCTCCTCTCCTCCTCCTCCTCCTCCTCATGCTCCCCCTCTTCCCCTCACAGATTCACTTCCTGTTCCTTGCCCATGTGACAAGTTGTGTAGTGGCTAGTGAGGACAGAATGTCTGGCAGACGCAGGAAGACAGGGGTTGACAATGAGGACCTGATAAGACTGGTGCGACAAAGGCAGTACCTCTGGGACAGCCGGGACCTGCAGCACAAAGATTCTAGCAAAAAGAAAAGAGGATGGCGAGAGATAGTCGTCACTCTGTTTCCTGAGTGGGACAGCTTAACACCCACGGTACAGAAAGATCTACGTAAGTACCTCATCATGCACGGTAACCCTAACCCAGCTAACCCTAACCCAGCTAACCCTAACCCAGCTAACCCTAACCCTAACCCAGCTAACTTTAACCCTAACCCAGCTAACCCTAACCCTAACCCAGCTAATTCTAACCCAGCTAACCCTAACCCAGCTAACCCTAACCCTAACCCAGCTAACTCTAACCCTAACCCAGCTAACCCTAACCCTAACCCAGCTAACTCTAACCCTAACCCAGCTAACCCTAACCCAGCTAACCCTAACCCAGCTAACAGCTGGTTTGAGGTTAGGGTTAGGGTTACCTGGTTCAGGGTATTTGATATAATAATATCTATATATACATAAATACACTGCAAAATAATGACAATATGACACTCATGTGAACATTAGCAAATACATTTCTTTATTTTAAACAATGATAATAGACAACATTATTTTCAGCGGTGTTGTAAACTTAAGACTCAATTGCATCTAACTGCCAGGAAACCTGCCCATTTTCTGACATAAAGTACTCAGTGAAATCCTGGCGAACATTTTCCCCAATGTAGTTTCCACGTGTTTGGATCCATGTAGGATTTTCAAGGTCATGCATCAAGAAGTCTTCAAATATGTACCCATCGCGATCACGAACAAAATTGTGCAATGCACATGCTGCTTTCACTGCACCAATAGGATGCTCTGTAGTCATGCAAATTGGTGAGTGGAAGAAACGCCACTTATTGGCAAGTATGCCAAAAGCACATTCCACTACACATCTTGCCCTTGACAGCCAGTAATTAAATACCCTCTTTTCAATGGTGAGTCCTCTATTAGCATATGGCCGTAGAAGGTGCTCTGAAATAGGGAATGCCTCATCCCCCACAAATACATAAGGTAATGGGTCATTTGTTCCAGGAAGGGGGGAGTTATCAGGAAGGTCAAATGAGTTTTCCCTAAGCATCTTGCCAAAAGAAGAATGCGAGAAGATGCTAGAGTCTGAGCTACTCCCATACGAACCTATATCCACATAGGTAAAAGAGTAATTGGCATTGGCCACCGCCATTAGAACGAATGAAAAATATTTTTTGTAATTGAAGTATTTTGAGCCACTACCAACTGGGCTGATTATCCGTATGTGCTTTCCATCTACTGCACCAAGACAATTTGGAAAATTACACCGCTGCCAAAATACTTGAGCAATTTTGGTCCAGTCGTCCTTAGTTGGCTTCCTCATTACCAATTCTTTTAAAACTTACCAGATAACTCCACAGGTTTCGTGCACAATACAACTCACTGTTGATTTACCCAGCTTGAACTCAAACTGTAGACTGGCAAATGAATTGCCGGTAGCTAGGTATCTGAAAAAAGCAAAAAAATACATAATTAATACTCTACTTTCTAATTTACAGTTATTGCTCTATAAACAAGATGGCGCAGTCTCCGAGATACCTAAACAAAATATCTGAGGAATCTGAGGGAGGCCAAGAGTGGGTCAGCAGAGAAGAAAAAAAAAAACATATGCTTATGCTGGTTGCCTCGATTTTCTTAAACCGGTTCTGGAAATGAGAAGGTAACCTATTATTCAATCATTTTCTTCTCAACCTCCCTCATTTGGATTTTACTAGCATGTATGCAACAGATGTATAACCACCTAAAGACAAAAGTAGTAATATGAACAATTTCTTATTACAGCACAGAAGCAAGCTGGGGGGAGGAGGAGGAGGAGGAGGAGGAAGATGGGACTGCTCCAGGACCACCTGTTCAATCACCGGCACCTGTTCAATCACCAGATGAAGTGGAGAACACAGTGGGCAGCAGTCCTTTAGAACAGTCCACAATGGAGCAGCCTTGTTTTGAATCTATGCAGCCAGCAGCTTCACAGACTCCCATACCACAACAGATGCCAGACCAAACAGAGGCTAATAATACAACTACTCCTGTTCGTGAAAGGCCTAGGTTGAATAGCCGAGGAAGGAATAGTAGGAGAAGTCCGGAAGTGGACGATCATGCGACAGAACAATTACTTAGTATTGTTTCTGGAATATCTAAGCAAATGGAGGGACAAACCTGCCCGCATACCTTGTTCGTCGTTAGCTTAGTACCTCTCCTGAAAGACGTCCATGAGGACCGATACTTTAGGATGCGAATGGCTGTACAAGAGTGTATCCACTCCTTCTGCCTGCCAAGCAATCCTATACATGAGCGACAAATGAACACCCTTCTTCCACCACCCCAATGTGCACCAAACCCTTACCCTTCCAGTTTTAACTAAGCTACAAGTGTGTACGATAAACCTGTTTCGAGAATCCCACATCCCATTCCCTCTCCAATCCCCTCTGTTATTGCCCCAGTGCCCCCCACCAATTACAAATTATCCCAATTAAACAAACCACCCAGTAACCAAGTTTCTTCAATCAGCTATGAAAGTTCCTCTATGGCTCATCTGTATCAGAAGAATGCACTAGTTGCCCCAACAAGGCCTCCAGTCCCATACAATGCAGTGCCCTCCAAAAATTCTAATGTGGCTTTTTGCCACCCTCCATTTGGCCAGTACAACAGAAAACCCATGTCACAATATTCAAATATCTCAGAACAGGAAAGAAGGATGGGAGAAGATGATGGTTCCCCAACATTTTTCAATCTGTAAAAATGTTCATTGTTATTTAATTTGGTTTGAGTTTGGTTTAAAAATGTTCATCAAAATTGAGCATAGTTATTTAATGCCTGTGGCAGGTTATGTTATTATTGTTATTATTTTATATTGCAGTTATTATATGCCTGTGGCATAGTTCTTGTGGAAAATCTCAGTTCTGAGACTGTGTGTACTTTTGAAGAATTGTATTTTCTCAAAAACATTTGAAAAAAAAAAAAAATCTGGACCATACTTTGAAGTGCATTTTTT
>BLSH010530214.1:111253-136780 GCA_018402905.1 Glandirana rugosa
GAGACATCATTGATTAAGTCGAAACTAGTTACAATGGTCTGATGGATTTAGATCGTCGTGTTGTTGTAAAAAAAAAATGTTTTTGTTTAACGAGAAATAACTTCTAATGTTATGTACATATTCTCTGCTTAATGTCAGTAACTGTTTCGTATACCGTATTCAGAGTTATAAACTTTTTGTCATGGGGTCGTGCCCGTCCGTAAATGTACAAGCTGGATAAAGGGGTATGAAATTAATGGGTCTTGGGAGAGGGGGGAGGGATATCAAAACGGAGGGTCCCGACGGTATAAAACAGTATACATTTGTAGGAACTGTCCTAGAAAATATGACAAAATATGGCAGCCCTGGGAGGCAAAACTATAGGGAGGGGGGAGAGGGTTCTGGGTAATTAAAGTATGGGGAAATAGGTCGAACATGTAAATGCCTGCCCGTGCTGGGGTACTGTTTTTCAAATATTGAGACTTATGCCATATGCTTTGTCAATGACTGTAATTCGTCTCTTATACATGTATTGTAATCTTCAATAAAGAGCAATTTGTTTTTGTAAAAAAAAAATGTTGTTGTGCTGCTAGATTTAGGTAGTCTGGTAACATTGATCAAAGCTGAATTAGTTACTACAGAGGTCTCTGGGAATAACAAGGTGGCTATTATTTGTGTACATGGGGACACCGGAGAGTATCCTGTGGCTAAAGTGTTTTTTGAGACCCCCAAGGTAACCTAACTCATCAGGTGGGTTGGTGCCTCACTTACCACATGATGCCATTGTGGGGAGGGATTTTCCAAAATTCTGGGAACTCTGGGATGGTCCTGAACCCCCCACGGAGGCCCCTAGAGACCAGGAAGGTGAATCCCAGGTGTCCTCTGAGAATGGTGAGACCTCTCCAGATTTTCCCTTGTCAGCATTGGCCGGAGACACTCGGGAACCTGGGGAGGAACCAACTTCAGACGAAAACATGCCGTCTGTTGAATTCTCTGATTTAGAGGTTCACAGGGAAAATTTTGCCACAGAACAAGTAAAAGACCCCACCCTGACAAAAGCATGGGAAAATGTGGTAAAGATAGATGGGGAATTAGTGAACCCAGATCAGTCTTGCAGTTACCCATACATTATTGTGGAAAGGGATCTGTTATATCGAGTTGCTCAAAAAGCAGATGAAATCATTGAGCAGCTTGTGGTGCCCAAACCCTATAGGAAGTTGCTATTGGAATTAGGCCATGGGCACATTCTGGGAGGTCATTTGGGGGCAGAGAAAACCAGAGAAAGAGTATTACAGAGATTCTATTGGCCTGGGGCCATGAAAGAAATAGAAAATGATTGTTCCTCCTGCCCTGTGTGTCAGAAGTCGGCACCTTTGTTGCATTTCTGTAACCCACTGGTACCTCTCCCCATCATTGAGGTTCCCTTTGAGAGGATCACAATGGATTTGGTAAGCCTAATACTGAAGTCCGCTAGGGGGCATCAGTATATTTAGGTCATATTGGACTATGCCACCCGCTATCCCGAAGCGATACCTCTTAGAAACACCTCTGCCAAGACGATAGCCAAAGAGCTATTTCTTGTCTTCAGCCATGTGGGTATTTGCAAGGAATTACTTACGGACCAGGGTACACCATTTGTGTCCAGGGTAATGAAAGAGTTGTGCAAGTTGTTCAAAGTGTCACAATTGCGTACGTCCTTGTATCACCCTCAAACAGATGGGTTGGTTGAAAGGTTCAACAAAACCCTAAAACAAATGTTAAAAAAAGGTGGTGGATAGAGATGGAAAGGATTGGGACTGTTTAATACTCTACTTGATGTTTGCTATTCGGGAAGAACCACAATCCTCTACCGGGTTCTCGCCCTTTGAGTTACTCTATTGGAGACACCCAAGAGGGCTGTTGGATATCGCCAAGGAAGCTTGGGAAATGAGAGTTCTCTCCACCGGAGTGTGATTGAGCATGTTGCCCTGATGCAAGATAGAATTGCACAGGTAATGCCAATCGTTAAAGAACACTTGGCCCAAGCTCAATTAGCACAGCAAAGGGTGTACAACCATAAGGCCAAAGCCCGTACTTTTTCCCCGGGGGATAGGGTGTTGGTACTCATCCCTACGGTCTAAAGCAAATTCCTGGCCAATGGAAGGGCCCATATGAGATAATTTAAAAAAGTGAGTGAGGTGAACTACAGGGTCAGACAACCAGGACGGCAAAAGCTAGAACAGATTGAAGCTAGAACTGATTGCTTAATTTCTGAGGTTGGAGTAGCAGTCACTCTATCGAAACCCCAAAAACAGGAGGTGAAAGAGTTTGTGCTCCGCAACAGAGAGGGGTTCTCTGAGTTGCTGGGACAAATATCTGGAGTAGAGCATGACATTATCACCCCGCCAAGTGAAAGAGTGAAACTAAAACCTTTTCGAATACCGGAGGCCCGACGAGAGGCAATACGTGGGGAAGTTCAACGAATGCTTGAATTAGGTGTGATAGAAGAATCCCAGAGTGACTGGACCAGCCCGATCGTTTAAGTGCCCAAACCTGATGGGAGCTGGCGATTTTGTAACAATTTTCGGCAGTTGAATAAAGTTACAAAATTTGACACCTACCCCATGCCACGTATAGATGAACTGATCGACCGGCTGGGAACAGCCCAATATATGAGGACCCTTGATCTCACCAAGGGGTATTGGCAAATTCTCCTAGTTGAGTCAGCAAAGGAGAAAACGGCATTTGTAAAACCAGAGGGGGCATTCCAATATAGAAGAATGCCGTTGGGGTTACAAAATGCACCAGCAACATTCCAGCGGAAAATGGACAAGATTCTGAGACCCCATCAGAAGTATGCTGCAGCCTACCTGGACGATGTGATTATCCACAGTACGGATTGGGCCTCACATCTGCCAAAAGTGCAAGCCATGTTAGACTCCATAAGGGAAGCTGGGTTCACGGACAATCCAAAAAAGTGTACCATTGGACAGGAAGAGGCCAAATATCTGGGGTGCACTATTGGGAGGGGAGTAATAAAACCCCAAGTCAACAAAGTGGAAGCCATAAATAGTTGGCCGTGTCCCAACAGCAAGAAGCAGGTTCGAGCATTCCTTGGAATTGCTGGATACTATCGGCGGTTCATTCCTCACTTTGCTTCTCAGGCTGTGCCCCTAACCAACCTGACAAAAGGGAAAGAGTCTGCCATGGTGAAATGGACCCTGGAGGCTGAAGCAGCCTTCCAGTCGTTAAAAAAAGCCTTATGTAGCCAGCCAGTGCTGTACTCCACTGACTTCTCTAAGGACTTTGTGGTACAGAATGATGCGTCAGAGGTAGGCTTAGGAGCAGTGTGGTCCCAGGTTTGGAAGGTGGAAGAGCACCCAGTCATTTATCTCAGCAGAAAAATGAAATCACACAAAGGGAATTATGCCACAATTGAGAAAGAGTATCTAGCGGTGAAGTGGGTGTTAGATTCCCTTCGATACTATTTGCTGGGTAGACACTTTGACTTGATTACGGATCGCGCACTCTTAAAATGGGTGGCTCAAAACAGGGAGACCAATAGAAGGGTAAATAGGTGGTTCCTGGCCCTGCAGGAATTTAACTTTACTGTGAAGCATCGCCCTGGTGTTCAAATGGGGAATGTGGATGCTTTCTCTTGGGTACCTGTGTGCCTGACTGCTAGTGTTCCAAGCCCCAGTTTGAAACAAGAGGGGGGGGGGGGTATATGAGAGCAGGCAGGTAAAATCATCTGGGTTCATTCAAAATGGCAGGTACATTTGTCCCAGGTTTAAAATTTATATCGACTTCTACCACTAGGGGGAAGTGCTGGGAGTTTTGCAGGGGTAGAGGTAATGAGCCAGGTGAGTTGAGCTGGCTCATTAAGGCCTTTACAAAAGCTCCCAGCAGGCCTAGGGGAGTTGCTCCACCCTGGAACCAGTTTCTGTGTCAATAGACTGGGGAGCGTGACACCAAAACCTGTACGGTAAGGCCAAGCCTGTGTGGCTCCTTATAATACCAGAGAGATAGGTGCTAGGTATACCAGAAGGCTGTACCTAGCTGGCAGACAGGGAACCAGTATAGTCAGTGGCCAAGTTGGCAAGGATTTATTTAGATTTTTTGTTTTGCTGTTTTTCTACAATTGTATATAGTGTAAATATACAGCACTGTTTGTTTCACCTACAACTGCTTTTTCGCTGTGCCTATTTTGTGTAGTGAACCCTTCCAGGGGGTTACAGACACCCGATGCCGAGCTAACCCCCTTACAATATATATACACACTATATGGACTGCACTATATACTCTGAACTGCAATATATATAATATGTGGACTGCACTATATATTCTAAACTGCAATATATAGTATACTATGCAAATTGCACTGTACAGTATCTCACAAAAGTGAGTACACCCCTCACATTTTTGTAAATATTTTATTATATCTTTTCATGTGACAATACTGAAGAAATGACACAATGTAAAGTAGTGAGTGTACAGCTTGTACAACAATGTAAATTCGCTGTCCCCTCAAAATAACTTAACACACAGCCATTAATGTCTAAACCACTGGCAACAAAAGTGAGCACACTCCTAAGTGGAAATGTCCACATTGGGCCTAATTAGCCATTTTCCTTCCCTGGCATCATGTGCACTCATTAGTGTTATCAGGTCTCAGGTGTGAATGGGGTGCAGGTGTGTTAAATTTGGTGTTATCGCTCTCACTCTATCATACTGGACACTGGAAGATCAACTTGTCACCTCATGGCAAAGAACTCCCTGAGGATCTGAAAAAAATAATTTTTGCTCTACATAAAAATGGCCTAAGCTATAAGAAGTATGCCAAGACCCTGAAACTGAGCTGAAGCAGGGTGGCCAAGACCATACAGCGGTTTAACCGGACAGGTTCTACTCAGAAAAGACCTCGCCATTGGTTGACCAAACAAGTTGAGTGCACATGCCCAGCATCATATCCAGAAGTTGTCTTTGGTAAAAAGACTTATGAGTGCTGCCAGTATTGCTGCAGAGGTTGAAGGGTTGGGGGCTCACACCATACGCCATACAGTGCATCAAATTGGTCTGCATGGCTGTTGTCCCAGAAGGAAGCCTCTTCTAAAGATGATGCACAAGAAAGCCCGCAAACAGTTTGCTGAAGATAAGCAGACTTAGGATATGGATTATGGGAACCATGTCCTGTGGTCTCATGAGACCAAGATAAACTTATTTGATTAAGATGGTGTCAAGCGTGAGTGGTGGCAATCAGGTGAGGAGTACAAAGACAAATGTGTCTTGCCTACAGTCAAGCATGGTGGTGGGAGTGTCATTGTCTGGGGCTGCATGAGTGCTGCTGGCACTGGGGAGCTACAGTTCATTGAGGGAACCATGAATGCCAACATGTACTGTGACATACTGAAGCAGAGAATGATCACCTCCCTTCAGAGACTGGGCCACAGGGCAGTATTTCAACATGATAACGACCCAAAATACACCTCCAAGACGTCCACTGCCTTGCTAAAGAAGATGAAGGTAAAGGTGTTGGACTGGCCAAGCAGACGTAAACCCCATTGAGCCTCTGTGGAGCATCCTCAAATGGAAGGTGGAGGAGCACAAGGTCTCTAACATCCACCAGCTCCATGACGTCATCAGGGAGGAGTGGAAGAGGACTCCAGTGGCAACCTGTGAAGCTCTGGTGAACCCCATGTCCAAGAGGGTTAAGGCAGTGCTGGAAAATAATGGTAGCCACACAAAATATTAACACTTTGGGCTCAATTTGGACATTTTCACTTAGGGGTGTACTCACTTTTGTTGCCAGTGGTTTAGACATTAATGGCTGTGTGTTGAGTTATTTTGAGGGGGCAGCAAATTTACACTGTTATACAAGCTGTACACTCACTACTTTACATTTTAGCAAAGCATAATTTCTTCAGTGTTGTCACATGAAAAGATATAATAAAATATTTCAAAAATTTGAGGGGTGTACTCACTTTTGTCAGATACTGTATATACTGAACTGATATATACAGTTGTGCGCATACGTTTACATACCCCTGCAGAATTTATGATTTCTTGGCCATTTTTCAGAGAATATGAATGAGAACACAAAAGTTTCTTTCACTCATGGTGAATGTTTGGCTGAAGCCATTTATTATTAAGCAACTGTGTTTACTCTTTTTAAATCATAATGACAACAGAAACTACCTAAATGACCCTGATCAAAAGTTTACATACCCCAGTTGTTAATACAGTGTATTGACCCCTTTAACATCAATGGCAGCTTGAAGTCTTTTGTGATATTTGTGGATGAGGCTCTTTATCTTCTCAGATGGTAAAGCTGCCCATTCCTCTTGGCAAAAAGCCTCCAATTCCTGGAAATTCTTGGGCTGTCTTGCATAAACTTCACGTTTGAGATCTCCCCAGAGTGTCTCAATGATATTGAGGTCAGGAGACTGAGATGGCCACTCCAGAACCTTCACTTTATTCTGCTGTAGCCAATGACAGGTCGACTTGGCCTTGTGTTTTGGATCATTGTCATGTTGGAATGTCCAAGTACATCCCATGCGCAGCTTCCTGGCTGATGAATGCAAATGTTCCTCCAGTATTTTTTGATAACATGCTGCATTAATCTTGTCATCAATTTTGACCAAATTTCCTGTGCCTTTGTAGCTCCCAAAACAGCAGTGATCCACCTCTATGTTTCACAGGCCTTGTTAACTCCTCTCCAAATGTAGAGTTTATGGTTGTGGCCAAAAAGCTTAGTTTTGGTCTCATCACTCCAAATGACTTTGTGCCAGAAGGTTTGAGGTTTGTCTCTGTGCTGTTTGGCATATTGTAAGCGGGATACTTTGTGGCATTTGTGTAGTAATGGCTTTCTTCTGGCGACTCGGCCATGTAGCTTATCTTTCTCCAATTGCCTCTTATTGTGCATCTTGAAACAGCCACACCACATGTTTTCAGAGAGTCCTGAAGTTATTTGTGGGTTTTTCTTTGTATCCAATTTTCCTGGCAGTTGTGACAGAAATCTTAGTTGGTCTACCTGACCGTGGTTTGGTTTCAACAGAACCCCTCATTTTCCACTTCTTGATTAGAGTTTGAACACTGCTGATTGGCATTCTCAATTCCTTGGATATCTTTCTATATCCTTTATTGTTTTATACAGTTCAACTACCTTTTGACGCAGATCCATTGATAATTATTTTGCTTTCCTCATGACTCAGAATCCAGAAACATCAGTGCAGCACTGGATGAAAGATGCAAGGGTCTGTCAGGAGTCCAGAAACTCATTGACCTTTTATACACACACACTAATTACAAGCAAATAGATCACAGGTGAGGATGGTTACATTTAATAGCCATTCAAACCCCTTTGTGTCAACTTGTGTGCATGTTATCAGGCCAAAATCACCAGGGTATATACATTTTTGATCAGAGTCATTTTGGTAGTTTCTGTTGTCATTATGATTTAAAAAGAGTAAACACAGTTGATTGATAATAAATGGCTTTAGCCAAACACTAACCATGAGTGAAAGAAATATTTTTTATGCTATTTATATTCTCTGAAAAATGGCCAAGAAATCATAAATTCTGCCATGGTATGTAAACTTATGAGCACAACTGTATACTATGCAGACTGCACTATATACTCTGAACTGATTGATATATATTTATATATTTATTTATATATATATATATATATATATATATATATATATATCTATATATGAGAGAAAAGGTTGTGGTTGGACCTCAGTATTGACAATGGCACCTCATCCCCAAATTTAGAAGAGTGAAATTCAGTCCCTGTGAATCACAGGACTATTGGAAAGGAGGGTATTAATACGATGCTGAAAAACATTTACGACACAAATAAATAAAATAGTATTTTAATAATACAAGTTAAAATGGAAGCAAATACAGCTTAAAAACAAAAGTGTACACATTATACATCACAGCTACAGTTTGTAGGGCATTATAGGGCTTCACATATCCCAACAGGTTTCGCCATATGTGGCTTCATCAGGGGATGGAGGAACACAGATGGTTGTACACTATAATGAAATAGATTAAATTGGTCATTTGTAATATACAGTGGTACATCATACATAACAAACCCTATATGGCCATTTGTACTGCTTTTCTGGACCACGAATGCTCGACCAAATACTCACCCCAGAGATGTAAAAGCCCCTAAAAGGCAGAACCCAGGAGAGGACTAACACACCAGACAGAATGACATAGGGCGCCTTGCACCATATAGTGGATATCGTGATTCAACTAAAAACAATCAAATGAAAATCTAATTATACTCAACAGACCAAGAAACATTGGGGCCAAAAAAGGGCCACTGTATGGCTCATACTACTTTAGGATTCAATATATCTACATATGAATATATATGCAAGTAAACAAAACTTACGTTTATATCATGTTAATGAAAGAAAACTATCTATCAGGAGCGACAAAGTGGAACAAACGTCTCAACGCACCACTAAAGAATATAAGGTAATAATGATAACAACTATGTAGAGAGACTATGTGTGAGTCAGGGAATAGAGAATGTGAATCAGTAAGGGTCACTCCTGTCGAGGAGAAACTAATAGCTTGTGATGAGATTTGTTGCATTGAAAAAAGAGGCCAGGGAGGGGCGGTATAAATAAGAAAATCCGTCAGCAATACAGGTAGTGATATGATTGGGTAGATATATGTCTAAGTATAGGTACATCTACTCCCAAAAGGGGGCTACACAGAGACCATATATTAGCTAAATATAGAGGAAGTGAAGGGAATCAGCAAAGTGTTAGAGTCACTTTATATCATATTAGAGACATTTGAGCGTGGCTCCTGGGGATGTATCAGATGAATAAAGGCTAGCAATGCCATTAACCACTACAGATCCGCGCAATAGCCGAAAGATGGCTACAGCGCATATCTGAATTGCCGGGGGTACGTCCATGGACGTCCGCCCCTTTGCACGCTTCCCTTGCACACTCACAGACGGAGGCGGTGCGCTTTCACGGCAGCTGCACGCTGCGTGGGTGTGCCCATGAGTCCGCTGGAGACCCGCGATCGCCTAATAGAGCGACAGAACGGGGAACTGCCAATGTAAACACGGGGGTTCTCCGTTCTGCGAGGGGGGGCATAACAGATCTACTGATCCCTATGATCGGGATCAGTGAGATCTGTTATGTCCCTGCCAGCCCTGCCCCCATACAGTTAGAACACATACAGGGAACACAGTTAACCCCTTGATTGCCCCCTTAGTGTTAACCCCCTCCCTGCCAGTGACATCAATCAGTAGCTATTTAAATTTCTGATCACTGTATAAATGTCAGTGGTCCTAAAAAAGTGTAAAAAATGTCTGACATGCCCGCTGCAATGTCTCAGTCACGATAAAAATCGCAGATCGCTGCCATTATTAGTAAAAAATAACAAATAATAAAAGCACCATAAATCATATCATGATAGCTTTTGTGCAAACCAATCAATGTACACCTATTGCAATTTTTTTTTTTTTTATCAAAAATATGTAAAAGAATGTATATCGGTCAAAACTGATGAATATTTTTTTTTTTTCATATATTTTTTGGATATTTATTATAGAAAAAAATAGTGTTCTTTTTTCAAAATCGCCGCTCTTTGTTTATTTATAACGCAAAAAAAAAAAAACCGCAGATGTGATCAAATGCCACCAAAAGAAAGCTCTATTTGTGGGAAAAAATTATAAAAATGTTGTTTGGGTACAATGTCGCACGACTGCGCAATTGTAATTCAAATTGCGACAGTGCTGAAAGCCGAAAATTGGTCTGGGCAAGAGGGGGGTTTAAGTGCCCACTAAGCAAGTGGTTAAATGGCCCATTTGTTATGCTTTGTCCTTAACCGCGGCTATGCTTCTTCCTGTTTGCTCAGTCCGGGAATTGCTGGTCTCTTTTTGGGATTAGGCGGTGACTATTACACCTCTGTGACTATCTTGCTATATTTTGTGCTTTTTTATACCTAGATGATTGGCTTGTTATCCCTTTGCTGTGGTTGTCGTCGGCCGCCGCACTACGTCCACCCATTTTGCTCTGATTGGTTAGAGCAGGCCTTAAGCCCATGTCAGATGCCATGCGCTCCGGCACGGCATTATAGGAGATGTGGTCCTGGTTGTCCGGCTCTACCTAACAACTCATGACGCGGCGGCCGGTTCACATCATCATTTTTAAACCTCTGATTGGTCCGTGTGCGGCCAGTGACATCAGCCGTGGATGGGCTGTTTAGGGCTTTGCTAGCCTTTATTCATCGGTTATTTCCCCATGAGTCACGCTCAAATGTTTTTTGCTGATCCAGTAAATATGTCTCTTACATACGAACTGACTCTAACACTTTGCTGATTCCCTTCACTTAATATTTTACCTCTTCAATCAACTCATGCCCCACAGTTAGAAACTTTTGTACTAACCGCCCCGCCCTATTAGATTGTAAGCTCTTCTGAGCAGGGCCATCTTGATCCTCTTGTATTTTATTGTATTTTAACTGTATTGTCTCCATTTTACATTGTAAAGCACTGCGTAAACTGTTAGCGCTATATAAATCTTGTATAATAATAAAAATAATAATAACCTTAAAGATTTCAATCCAATCCTTTAGCAAAAAAAAAAAAAAAATATTCTCAAGGAGAATTCATAAATCACTGCTTTTGGTGATATACAGTAAGTGAATGTAGCACATAAATAAACGTAAATGTCCAGCACATAAAATGAATCAATGCTCCAGTGACTCCGCCACCATTTATGCACTCACCAGAGGAACATAATGATCATGCCCATCAAATGTACACCCAGTATTGTTTGGTCTCCCAGGTCTACACACCAATCGTTCCGATGTGACACAGTACCATTTTAAACACTGCAATAAATGAGCTCACCCCATGGGGCCAGTGGAACCATATATAGTGTATTATTTATTGCATACGCAGATATAAATTACATAAAAGAGCTGCAGCATGCATGCAGCATTCCAGATAAAACAAAATACAAACGAATAGGCCGGACTTACTAAGGTGGCTACCAAACTGGGAACTGGAAATGGTGGCGTGATGTCAGCATGTAGGCACCATGCAATGCGTAAGGATACATGGATGGAGGAAGGATCACATTGAGATATACCTGCTGCAAGCTGTCATCACTCCCCGGCTCCCCTATTTATTTATTTTTGTTGAATTTACACACAGGGTTGGTGGAGTCACTCTGCGTACTAGCTACTGAGACCTACAGGTGCTCACATTACGTTATCACAGAAGAGTATCTGTTGATCTGCCAGAAAAGCTTCCAATTTCCTGTTGTACACATACAGCTTTTTCAGGACTGCATTTGCAAGGGACAGTGTTAACCTTGCCCAGCTGTATTTTGCTATCTACTGAATAATCCACCCTCTCCTTATCACCACAACATAACGGTCATTTTTCTGGAGTCCACGCTAAAAACTGATCAAACTCATTGAGATAACAAAGTGAAGTAGACAGGGATCTGTATCCATAGACAGGGGATATAAGTAGAGTATGAACATTCAGTGGAATCCAGGATACATTCGCTTTAGTACATCCTAGGTAGGGATGGGAGAACGGTTAGGCCTGAGCATACGGGGCCAAACTTCCGCTGTTCGCTCATTTGGCGAACAACCAAACAAACGGGTCATTCAACTGTTTGTTCGCCCCCCGAACCGACCAAAATGCAATGCAGCACTGAACAATGCATTGCAAGCCCTGATTGACTGAAGCAGTGAAAGCTGCAGCCAATCGGGGCAAAAAGCACTGTCAAAGTCATGATTGGACACTGTCATCATGACTTTATCCAATCATGGCTCATTCACCCCCCACAGTATAAAGGTATTCTTTCAATAGCAGCCATTTTCAGAGTGATTTCAGCTGGAGAGAGATAGAACAGGGCTCTGTTCAGTTCTATTAGTTAGCTAGTGTGCTAAACTGTGCTATTTTGCGTTAATTGTCAGTGTAGAATATTAGTTTAGTGTCAGTCTAGGGATAGTGTGAGTGCAGTGAGGAGGACCATCATTCAGCTTTGCATAGTGTGCAGCTAAGTAGGGACAGCTCAGATAGTTTCACTGTAGTGTAGTGAGACCATGTCATTCATACATACATTAGTGTATATGTAGAGTAGGGACAGCTCAGATAGTTTCAGTGTAGTGAGAGTGTGTCAGTAATCTTCACATTAGTGTATAGCTAGAGTAGGGACAGTTCAGATAGCGTCAGTGTAGTGACGGTTGAACACTGTCTATTTGATTGCGTTACTGCAAGATTAACACCATTCACTTCTCTGTGTGTTACTGCCAGTTTAACACCATATAGTTCTAAGTGCATTACTGCCAGTTTAACGCCATTTATTTCTGTGTGTGTTACTGTCTGTTTAATGGCATATGGTTCTAAGTGTGTTACTGCCAGTTTAATGGCATATAATTCGAAGTGCGTCACTGCCAGTTTAATGCCATATAGTTGTAAGTGCGTTACTGCCAGTTTAATGCCATTTACTTCTGTGTGTGTTACTGCCAGTTTAACGCCATATAGTTCTAAGTGCATTACTGCCAGTTTAATGCCACTTACTACTGTGTGCGTTGCTGCCTGTTTAACGCCATATAGTTCTAAGTGCGTTACTGCCAGTTAAACCCATATAGTTCTAAGTACATTACTGCCAGTTTAACGCCATTTACTTCTGTGTGTGCGTCACTGCCAGTTTAACACCATATAGTTCAAAGTGCGTTACCGCCAGTTTAATGCCATTTACTTCTGTGTGTGTTACTGCCAGTTTAACGCCATATAGTTCTAAGTGTGTTACTACCAGTTTAACGTCATTTACTTCTGTGTGTGTTACTACCAGTTTAACGCCATATAGTTCTAAGTGCGTTATTGCCAGTTTAATGCCATTTACTTCTGTGTGCGTTACTGCCAGTTTAATGCCATATTGTTTTGTGGGTTACTGCAAGTTTAACGCCATATAATTTTGTGCGTCACTGTACGTTTTGCGTATGTTATAGTGTATCTGTGTAGTGTGAGTACTCAAATTAAAGTGCACCAAACACCACTTTACATTGATTAAAGTGCATCTACATGCAGATTTACACTTCTTAACATTTGCTAATAAGCACCGACCCCTCCCTCCCAATAATGTATGGGAGGACAAGAAGGAGTGGCAGGTGTTCCCTTGGCACTGTAAGGGGGCGAGCAACACATTTGTCCACAGGCAAAGGTGGACGTGGTGGTCAGTCCTCAGGCAGGGCATCATTTCCTCTGTTTAGTGAGTTTGCCTGTGCTATCCAGCCACAGAATGCAGAGGAGGTGGTGGACTGGCTTACTAAACCTTCCTCATCCTCATCATCCTCTGTCACACAAGTGTGCAATCCCCTGCAGTTGCCAAAGTGGATAAACCTGCCTCCTTGTCCACATCTATTCCTGCCATAGCCCCAACAGCAGCCATGGAGGAGGAGTCAGCTGAGTTATTTGACCACAGCGTCAGCCACTTGCTCCTTGATGATGCCCAGCCATTACTGGATTCAGATGTTAGTTCTGAGGTTGAAGATGGCAGTAACATGAGCCTAGAGAGAGGAGAGGACACTGGTAGACAAATTGACATTCATGTTCCCCCAGCAGCAGCGTATTGCCAAGTTGTCTCCAGTGGTAATGATGATGGAGGAGATGGAGATGATGATGATGAGGTCACTGATGTGACTTGGGTGCAAGAGTAGAGCACAGGAGGAAACTGAAGGTGAGGGGGCACAACCCCAAGCAGGCCAACATCAAGAAAGAGTAGACACCCTATTCCATCATATTCTGCAGCTGTTCTCTCCCGGCCCACTCCCCAAAGCTCAGCTTGCTGGGCCTTTTTCAGCACATCTGCAGCAGATTGCTCTGTTTCTATACGCAAACTGTGTCTCAGGCACATCAAACGTGGATAAAACACCAGCCATTTGGGTACCACATGCATAACAAGGCATTTAACGTCCAACCACTCAGCCCGTCCCTCCTCCTCCTCCTCCTCCTCCTCCTCCTCTTCCTCCTCCTCCTCCTTAGTCTGCCCCTGCTATACCAAGCCATTACCTCTCAGCAGCCTCCACTGACAGGGATGATGGTATGGCACAGGGTGTCCCAGGTCCTAGCAGCACATCTGCCAGCAGCACACCACCAGCTGTAAACTGTAGCCGGGAATTTTCTCTGCCCCATCTGCTGCAGTGGAAAAAAAATAAGTCCCTGCCACCCACATGCCCAGCATCTGAATGCAAGCTTGTCAAAGCTGTTGGCTCTCCAACTTTTGCCTTTCAGACTGGTGGATTCTGCCCCCTTCCATGAATTCGCACAATGTGCTGTACCACAATGGCAGGTTCCCAGCAGGTTCTACTGTTCGTGTAAGGCCTTTCCATCTCTCTTCCATCACGTGGAAGGGAATGTTCTGGCATTGTTGGGCAAGGCAGTCAGCCGTAAAATCCACCTTACTGCTGACACGTGGTCCAGCAAGCATGGGCAGGGATGATATATTTTGTTCACAACACACTGGGTAACGCTGCTTGCAACTCAAAGGGATGCAGGACAGGGCTTAGTGCTGCAGCTTGTTGTGCCCCCACGTCCCCATAGAGCTGGTGGTGATGATGCCAGACCTGTGAGCTCTACCCCATCCTCCTCCTACTCATCCTCTGCCACCTCCATGCCCTCCTCTGCAGAATTGTCCTATGAACATCAGGTACCCCCTAAGCGTTCAAAGGGCTATTCCAAGAGTCAGGCTAAAAGGTGCCATGCAGTGCTTCAGCTGTTGTGTCTAGGGGACAGGAACTACACCAGAGCAGAGATTCTTGCAGCTCTGGAGGGACTGGCCCAGAGGTGGTTCACACCATGCCAGCTGTAGCCAGGAATGGTGGTGTGCGATAACGGCTCAAACCTCCTGTCCGCCCTTAGACAGGGAAAGTTGACACACGTGCCATGCCTGGCACATGTCCTCAATTTGGTGGTGCAGCATTTCCTAAATATGTACCCAGGGTTGGAAGATGTGCTAAAGCTCTTCAGAACAGCCTGTAGCAATTTCAGGTGCTCATACACAGCCAGTGCTCGGTTGGCTGAAATTCAGCGGGAATTCCACATGCCCGTAGACCTCCTGATTTGTGACATGCCCACCAAGTAGCAATGCTGCAGTGGCTATACATGCAGCTGGGGGCTGTCAACCATTACCTGTGCGAGTGCAGCACGACGACAGGCTCAGGCTGCGTCTGCTTTTTTCCCCCATGCCAATGGCTGATCATTAACCACTTCCCTACTGCCATATACAGAATGACAGCTGGGAAGTGGTTGAGTTATCCTGACTGGGCGTCATATGACGTTGAGCAGGAAAACATGCCGGCGCACGCCCACAGGGCCTCGCTGCGCGGCGATCAGTGGTGTGGTGTGTCAGTCTGACACACCTCATCTCCGATCTAGGTAATGGGCTTCTGTTAGAAGCTCATTACCATGTAATCAGCCATGACGAATCACGGCTGATCACAGTGAATACAGGAAAAGCCGTATATCGGCTTTTCCTTTAGTCGCGTCTGCAGACGCGAGTAGAGGAGAGCCGATCGGCGGCTCTCCTGGCAGGGGGGTCTGTGCTGATTGTTTATCAGAGCAGCCCTCCCTCAGATCGCCACACTGGACCACCAGGGAGCCGACCAGGACCCCCAGGAAGCCCACACAGTGATGCCACCCAGGGACCACAGTGATGCCACACAGGGACCACCAGGGATGCCACCTTAGATCACCAGGTAAGGGGCACACAATGCCCAATAGGGATGGCACTGTGCCCATCTGTGATGCTTGCCAGTGCCATCCCTATAGCTGCTACGATACCAATGCTGCCTATCAGTGCCCATCAGCGCCCACCAGTGCTCACCAGTGCCCATCAGTGCCACCCATCAGTGCCACCTATCAGTGCCCATCAATCCTGCCTATGAGTGCCCGTAAGTGCAGCTTATCAGTGCCCATCAGTGCCGCTTATCAATGCCACTTATCAGTGCCTGTCAGTGCTGCTTATCAGTGCCGCCTATCAGTGCCCATCAGTGCTGCATATAAGTGCCACCTCATCAGTGCCGCCTCATCAGTGCCAATCAGTACTGCCTCATCAGTGCCCGTCAGTGCAGCCTCATCGGTGCCCATCAGTGAAGGGGAAAATGTAATTACTTACAAGGTTTTGTGAGGAAAAAAATAAAAAAATGTTTTTCTTCAAAAATTTCAGTCTTTTTTTTATTAGTAGCACAAAAAATAAAAATCCCAGAGGCAATCAAATACCACCAAAAGAAAGCTCTATTTGTGAGGAAAAATGATGAAAATGTAATTTTGAAACAGTGCCGTATGACCGCACAATTGTCATTCAAAATGCAACAGTGCTGAAAGCTGAAAATTGGTCTGGTAGGGAAGTGTTCTAAGTGCATGGTATTGAAGTGGTGAAGGATGCATGCACTGTACTGTCACCATTTGAGGAGGCCACAAGGATGGTGAGCCGTGACAGTGCTGGAGCAGACTCTGCGTGGCATTATGGACAGGGCACTGGAGGCAAAGCAACAGGAGGAAGAGGAGGACTTCCTTTCCTCTCAAGGCCCACTTTATCCAGACACAATCATTCCTATGTCACAGAACACACATGAGGAGAGAGGGGAGGAGGATGAAGAGGAGGATTCTGGCATTTTAGCAGGCTTTGAAGAAGAGGAAGAAGTGTCAATCTGTAAGCGATGGACCCTTGGGAGTAGTACGTGGCTGGGAGGAGGAGGTTCCAGATGCTGTCATTCTGAGTGACCCCAAGGAGTCTGCTTCTCAAGCCTCTGCAAATTTGAGGCACATGGGCAACCTCATGCTTCAAAGCCTGCGAAAGGACCCAAGAATACGTGACATAAAGGAGAATGACCATTACTGGTTGGCAACCCTCCTCGACCACTGTTATAAGGGGAAGGTCTCGGAACTCATCCTGTCCCCACAGAGAGTGCAGAAGATAAAATCACTTGAGGACATGTTAAAGAGGAATTTATTGAACGTTTTTTCTGACTTCAGTAGGTTACAGTGTCGTGGAAAATGTTCTTTTGAGTCTTCTGTTGGTCAAGAGAGGAGGGTCGGAGAAAGCAACTGCCTCAGTGAGGCATTTCATCATTTTTTTAGTCCTCACCACCCAGGCCTGTCAGCTTCCACATCCCATTGTCAGCGTCAGCATCACATGGTGGACGATTACCTCGGGGCCAAAACAGAGATGGAGAGCTTTCCAGCTGATGATCCACTGGCTTACTGGGTCATGAGAATAGACCACTGGCCAGAACTTGCCCAATGTGCTATTGAGTTGTTGGGCTGCCCTGAATCCAGCATGCTTTCAGAATAGGCATTCAGTGCTGCAGGAGGTTTTGTGACTGATCATAGAATGCATCTGTCCACAGACTCCGTGGACCTCTTGACTTTAATAAAAATGAATCAGTCATGGATTACCAACTATGAAGCCCCTGATGCCGATGTCACCGATTTAGTTTTTTTTGGACATGGAATCTCTGCAGGACTTCGAGGCAGGACCAGGCTGGTGCCTTTTTACCCTCCTCTCCCTCTACAGTTGTCATTAGGTTACCAGGACCTAATCTTTTTTGAGGAGCTGCCTCCATTCACCATACATCACATTTTTTTTACCTATTCCAACACACTAGCGCCGTAGCTCCCACTCCAATTCCCTCCTTCATCGAGGCTGCCTAGCTTTGAGGGTGTTCAATAATTTCACCTGGAACAATGTTTTTGGTATAGGTTTATAACACCCAAAGACCATTTTTTCAGTACCTGTTTAACAGGTGCATATCATTGCAATTTCTTTTACAGAAAGGCCAATTCTTGCCTTCATGAAGAGTACCTCTATAGGGTTATGGTGTGAAGGCACCACCGACTCCCATAGCCGTTACTCCTATCTATCCAAAGTCAAAATGACACCAGAATTTATCCAAAAAATCCCTAATCTTTTTCTCAATGCACTACATTGTAGCCTCATCATACACACTGGCTCCCCAGCTGTTGCTGAGAAAAACAAAGGCAGCTTGCAGGAAAAATGTTTTTTTTTTGGCTTTATAACTGCAATTATTGCTGCAGCAGGTTCTAGACACGGTACAGATCTTCCGCGTTACAGATGGACTAAGGGGACCCCCTCAGGCACTATATTGGAAGGAATTTTTCATTTTTATGCTTTCACTTTAGAAATCCAAAAATCACTGCTCATTTAAAAATGACGTTTTTCGAAAAAAAATTTTTCATTAATATATGTCCCCCAGGGCAGGACCCAGACCCCTATAACCATTGTATGCACAATTACTTGCATATAAGCCTTCAAAATGGGCACTTCTGAATTTTGAAGTTCTGGTACGAACCGAGCAGGGGTCCGTTCGGCCCATCCCTAATCCTAGGAGCACCACTTCACAGGCAGGTTTACTGTTTCCTCAAGCATGTGAATTAAAGGATTTTTTATGTTTTACTTTAAGCTTTATTAAAAAAAAAACTGTTCCCTGCTGATAGGTATTTTTCATTCTTTATTTTTTTTTTTTTTACATTGGTGCATGTTCCTCCTGGCAGTGCTCAACTCAGTTTTACAATTGCTTTACAAATGGTTCTACAAATGGCGAGAATTGACTTTCAAGATTCACCTCCCATTTACTTCAACAAGGTTTGCATCAAAGTTCACAATTTGCAGGTGTTTTGGTCATGTTTACCAAATGTGCCCACAAATAGAATCCAAGCAGATTTTCCCATTACTGTTCTGTTGCAGTCTGTGTCTCCACAAGAGTGCTTTCTCATAATTTCCTATCCTTACAGGAAAATAGTGGAAATCATCCTAGTGGAGTCATAGACCACAGTCAAACCTGGCAGGGGCTTTAACTTTCTCTATTTTGTCCAAAAGAAAAAGTTTTGTTTGGAGGTGGGTTCTAAAGGTACTCTTTTCTTTTGTGTTTGTATAAGTAGAATTGGAAGATTTTAGAGTCTTCTTGGCTGATGGTAGTTCTAACTTGGTTTTCTCGCACAGGGGCTTGAGACAATTGCTGCCTCACTTAGACATGTATACACTATGCCCCCTAAAAATAGACAATTGATGAGAACATTTTTATTATTATTATTATTATAATTATTATTGCTGTTGAAGATATGTTAATAAAGTAATTGACTGTCATTTGCATATTTAATAGAAAATACATCAACTCTAGGAAAAAAGTATTACACTTGATACAGGCATCTGCTAGAAAGCGTAGAAAGTATACTTCTATCTGCTGCTTTTATAGTCTAATCTTTAAATAGTTCTTGCTTTATTAAAGCTTATAATTAATTAATCAAGTCTGTTCAAACACTTTTGGAGAAAGGATACAATTCCCCACCAAATACATATTCAGAAACTGAAACCATACATTGATAATAGTGAAAAGAACTAAAACGTTAGTCATGTGAAAGCAAATAATAGCATTTCTTAAGGCAAGAGTATTCATTGAAGCTTTTGGTAAGACAGCTTGGAGTAAATTTCAATACAGTCGTGTTCATATTAATACCTTCAACTGTCTTTTAAAATTTACCTTAAGCATAGCCCTTGCTGAATTGTTTGTATGTCTTCCCCTTAGCAACTGAATCTAATTAACTTCTCAGATTGCTTTTATAATTATAATGCATAAAAATGAAGGTTCTTAGATTGTGTTCTGTTATAGTGTCTGTTTATAAGTAAAGAGAAGCAAATCATGAACTTGAGGCAAGTTCTGTAGATTTGACTAAAAAGGCACAACAATAAAAATAGAAAGATTTTAGGTTTCGCGCCAAAACAATGTGCACAGCATTTAGCGCACTGGTGAGGTGTCTAATGTTTGGATTGCTCTTCTACAGCACTTTGTTTGTGATCAAAGCCTCCATTGAATCTCCTTTCACTGAAAACACAAACGCTAATTGAAAGTCAGTGGCTTAGAGTTCTTATATACTCACTCTTTCGTTTGATAGATGGGCTGCCTATCAGATCTGCATGTGAATAATTGTGAAAAATGATCGCGCTACCACAAATTAGTAGCAGCCAGCACTGCAATCCAACAAAAATTGTGTAAATGTATAAGGTAAAAAAAGTGCAGCGCTAAACTGATAATAATACCATATCAACACAATAAAGTGCAGGGTGCAAAAGTAAACATCATAAATAACATAACATCATCCCTATTAATTAATCTTAAAAAGATTAAAAAAATAAAAAGATTGCATTCAGTGAAAAAATCAAAACATGATAATAATAATAATTTCAATATTTAAAGTTCACTGAAAATGAATTAGACCCTATTACCATCCAGTCTTAGATGGAGGCTTGGAACACACGCCGGATGCCATATTCAGTTATGGCCACGATGCTGATTAATTTACACAGGTTTGTTTTAATAATTGTGATTATGATGTTTATAATAAAGAGCAATGTGTGGACTTCGACTCATACCCCAGTTGAAGTCTTTGTAGATGAAACATGTCGTGTTACATGAGTCTGCTCCATGTAATTGCACCCTAGTCTTGTCTTTTAAATGCTTGTGTGACCACTACAATAATTTGTCTCTGTGGGTGCCTTTTATCTTGTAATCTATGTAAGTGTGGCCAAAACGGTTTTACATTCTTACCCGCTACAGAATCTTGCTGTCTACTCCTGGTTACCATCCCTGGGACTACCATACAGATGATTAACACTACAGGCTGTGCTAAAGCTACCTTATGGTAAACTTATTTAATCCCTTCCTTTTGGTGGTGGATGCACTTGTTATGGTGACCTTTTCAGTCAACACTCAGATTTTGTCTTCATAATCACCACTGAACATGAACTTTAAATATTCAAATTGTTATTATTATAATGTTTGGATTTTTATACTTAATACAAAATTTTTATTTTTTTTTATATTTTTTAAGATTAATTAATAGGGATGATGTTATGTTATTTATAATATTTACTGTTGCACTCTGCACTTTATTGTGTTGATATGGTATTATTATCAGTTTAGCGCTGAACTTTTTTTATCTTATCAGATCTGCACATGCAATCTGTAGACCTGCTAGGCAGCCCAACGGCCAACCAAGGAAGTGTGCACAGCAGGCTGACATGGTTGTTGCAATTTGCAAGGAAGCAGTTTAATGTTGCCAGCCTGGAACAGGAAACACCGGTAATGGTAGGACCCAGCAGAAAACTTTGCAACAGATTTATAATGATTTGCTTAAGAAAACTGTATACAGTGAGGCATGATGCCAAACAGACTAAAAAATAGATTTTGGTTTTCCATTAGCGGGGTCTGCAAAAGACTAATAAGGTTCTGTTGTAAAATGCCCTCTAGTAAATATCCTAACAGATAAGCTTAAAGCAATACACATCCTGTGTCTGTATTTTTAACTACCAGATTCAAATTCTATCCATATTCCATAATTTCTACTGTTATGGAGTAACCTTCATAGAAAGTGGTTACAATGTACTGAACAATGCCAATCAGACATCAAATATGCCAATATTACAAAGTCTAGAAGGCTGAAGAGACACACTCAAGAGATAAATATATAATATCCATATCACATTTGGTCTCTAACAAATCATAATTTCATTCTGTACAAAATTATGTTGTTTGTCAAACAGCACAACCTTGTCAGATAAAAATATCAATGTATTTAGAATAGTAAAAAGTTTGGATCCGAGCCGCAAACTCTGTTAAAGTGTATGGGACCCAAACTTGAAAAAAATCAAAAGTCCCCATTTTTAAGGCTTATATGCAAGTTATTGGGCATAAAAAGGGTATGGTACTGCCCTGGGGGACTTGTATAAATGCAAAAACATTTTTAAAAATATTACTTTTACAGGAGCAGTGATTTTAATGATGCTTAAAGTGAAACAATAAAAATTAAAAATCTCTTTAAATATCATGCCTGGGGGGTCCCCTTAGTCTGTATGTATAGTGGCACATCTTTACCATGTATAGAACCTGCTGCAGCAAACCTGACAGATATAAAGAGAAAAAAATGACATTTAAATTGATTTTCCCAGCTGCAAGCCAGCAATGGCAATAAAAACATATAAAAAAAATGATGTGGAGGTTCCCCCAATCCAAACCAGGCTCTTTGGGTCTAGTATGAATTTTAAGGGGATCCCCGTGCCAAAATTTTAGAAAAAGGCATTGGGTCCCCCCCAAAGTCTATACCAGACCCTTATCCGAGCATGCTCAGGAAAGTGGGGGTGAGCAAGTGCCCCCCTTCTGAACCATACCAGGCCACATGCCCTTAACCTGCCCCCCCGTGAATGAGTATGGGGGACATAAAACCCCTATCCATTCATCAAAAAACTGTCAAAAAGAAATAAAAACACACAGTTTTTGACAATTCCCTTATTAAAAATAAAAAAAAATGCTCTCCAAAGTAGATCCATTGTCAATCACAAAGCCTGACACCCTGTCAGACCCAAACAAAGAAAGAAAAAGCTCCACCAGCGACGAAGGCTAATCACCGACTGCCTGCTCTGCTGTCTGACAGTTTTTAAATAGGTAAGAGGCGAGGGCGCCTGGCGAGATCACCTTGTGGCATCTCCCCATGTGACATCACTGACTCAGCATGCATTGATTGGTGACATCACACGGGGGAAGTGCCACCAGGTGCTGTCACCAAGTAGCCCCAGCCCTTAACTATTCAACAGCTGTCAAATGGTGGAGCAGGCAGCCGGCGGTTAGCCGTCGTCACGGGCAGGGGTTTTTTTGCCTTTTCCATTTTTCAGGTCTGACGGTGCAGCAGGTATCATGATTGCCTCAGGATCTACAACAGGGGACATTTTTTTATTTTTAATGAAAGAATTGTCAAAAACTGTGTGTGTGTTTTTATTTCTTTTTTACACTTTTTTTTTGGTGAATGAGTAGGGGTACAATGTACCCCATACTCATTCACATAGGTGGGTGGGATCTTCCAGATTGCCCACAGATCCCCACAACTGCATTCCAGCCCATCAACATGGGGACAAAGTGCCTACCCCAAAACAACCCCCCATGTTGAGGGCATGTGGCCTGGTATGGTTCAGGAAGGGGTGCTCGCATTGGCAGATATGGGTCTGGTATGGATCTTGAGGGGGGCCCCACACAATTTGTTTTTACATTTCGGCATTAGGGTTCCCCTAAAAATCCATACCAGACCTAAGGGTCTGAAAGATTTTGGAGGGGACTCACGCCAGTTTTTTTTTTATTTTGGCGCCTTTTTTTCACATTTTTCTATTGCCAACAATGTTCTTTTTTTATTCAGCTGTCAGCGGGAAAGCCTGTTGACAGCTGATGACTCATCCATTGTTAAGGACAACGTGGCTGGCTTCCCAGCTAACTCCTTAACAACCAGCTATTCACTGTGCCCTGATTGGGCAAAGCCTTGCACCCAGGGCCGCTGATAGGGGGTACAGCCAGCCCCCCTGTGGGGGGCCCAGAGCACACAGGGGGCCCACACAGGGGGGATTAGTGACAGATGACAATTGTGTCTCTTTTCCTGCAGCAGATGAAAGTTGCTCTCCTTCCGTCTCTCTTGCTACAAGCTTTTATCTGATAAGAAAGAGACAGTGGTTCCTCACTAATCCCCCTCCCTGTGTGGGCCCCCCTCCTCTCAGCACTGGACTTTGTTATTTCTAATTTAGGCTCCATTGCACACTGGCTTAAAAAAAATTGCTACAGAAGTTTAGTGTTTTGCCTGTAGAAGCAGCTCAATGTTATCCTATGTGTCCATACACATTGGGATGATTACAGGCATATTTTAAGCTCAATGTTTAAGAGACAGAAAAAAAACCCCTTCTGGTTCTCCTAAACTTGTCTAAACTTTGTACAAAAAATGTTCTATATGAGCGTTTTTTTGTGCCAATTGAACTGGAGTTTTTTTTTAAGCCCAGTGTGCATGGAGCTTAACTTTTTTTCTCCCTCTGTCCCTCTGACCCCAGAACCTGTATATTATTTTCATCTCATCTTCATAATTTATTAACTCAGTTTTATCTTTTAGATTCAGCAGGAATTCTGTGAGTTATGTTGTATTTGTGTCTGCTAATAGTTTTATTGTATTTTTAGCGAAATAATACTTTCTTGGGGGGGCCCTGTCAAATAGTCTGTACAGGGCCCCGTGATTTCTATCAGCAGCCCTGCTTGCACCTGACCAGTTTTCAGGTGCATTGCTTCAGCCAGTCAGGGCTTAGAATGCACCACACAGCGCGCAGTGCAATTTGGGGCACTTGGCAGGTAAACCTCGGGTGTTCACCGAAATGACGAACGGGCGATGTTCAGGATGAACTTAGACTCAGTCCGAGCCGCTCGCCCAACATTAGTTGGCATTAAGAATGTTTTCATTGGGGCATAATAAAACACTCCAGCACTCCTACATACATTTCTCAATACCTTTTTATTGTGTGGAAATTGGCTCTGCACCATTCTCTCAAAGTTCAAGAAAAAGCTATTGCATTAGCAGCTCTGCATCATGTTTTTGAGGGTCAGTGACCCTGCTATAACATATTGGACTTACTCTGCAAGTGAATTGGACTTTGTACAGAACCAAAGGCAGACACATTTTACTTAAGTATTTTCCCATTTAATCCCTGTTGTTGGTTTTGATGTCAGCATTGTATCTTTTATATGAATATTTTCTTGCACCATTTTTCCTCTTTTCGTTAAAACAATATTTGAAAATTATAAAGCTAAATTTCTGAATGATCTGATTAGAAATTAAAGTACTTTTTCCACTGCGAAGGGCTATCATGGTTTAAAAATCTGTTGCATTCCCTGTCTCAATGATGCAGCAAGTGCTACAGACAAAAAGGGGCAAGAAGATGCTGTGAATGGTGCATGTTTCCATTAAAATATACTGTCTTTGTTTGTATAAAAGTTTAGCTTTGTTAAACTATTCCAGTGAAAATAGCTCCCAATAAGTTGGTTCTTGGATAGTGTTGAGCGAACCCGGACTGTAACGTTCGGGTCCGTACCGAACTTTCGGGTGTCCATGGCACGGACCCGGACATTTCAAAAATCGTTCGGGTTTGGTCCGGGGTTCTGCTATTTTACTCCACGTGTTGAGAAGCTGCAGGGCAGCCAATCAACAAGCGTTTCACTGGTTTGCCCTTAGAAGCCATCACAGCCATGCCTACTAATGGCATGGCTGTGATTGGCCAGTGCATCATGTGACCCAGCCTCTTTATAAGCTGGAGTCACAGTGCTGCAGTCACATGCTCCTTGGGTTAGTGTAGGGAAAGGAAGCTGAAAGCGTGAGGGAGAGATTAGAGACATTTTAAGATCTGATCCTGCATCCTGAGATAGATTACTTTACTACTGCTGTCTGTGCTGTTGCTCTGAGGACAGATAGCAGAAATTAGAGATTTTACATACCGCTGCTTTGAGTTGCAGATCAAACTCTGCATAAAACAACGATCGCTACGATCGTGCTCAACGATCAGATTGTTGGGGGAATTTGAGATTTCAAATACCGCTGCTTAGAGTTGGAGATTGCAGATTAAACTCTGTCTAATGAAACGATCGTACGTTCGTACACAACGATCAGATTGTTGGGCTGTCTCTTATACACAT
>BLSH010530214.1:193243-205725 GCA_018402905.1 Glandirana rugosa
TATAATTATTATTTATAACTTAACAAAAGTAAACCTTTTCTACCAACGAATATTGTAACTTTAAGTGACAATATTCGTTAGGATCATACAATTTTTTTTAGTATGATTGGATAGATTCATCATGTTACAATGATACCATCGTGACTATCATTGTATCAATAGTCCAACTTTTTTTTAACTTAAAACTTAAAAAATTAAACAAAATAAAAAGTACAAGGGTTTTTTCACTGTTTTTATGTTGAAGTTTTCTGAGTAGTACGGAGAATTATTTATGTAACCTGACAGATGAAAGATTTTTAACCAGTAAACCCCCTATAAACTAACAAATTAAAAAATTCAAAATTCAATTTTTTTTCAACCTGATAACTATGTTACTATCAGTGCTACCATAGTAACATTGTACTACTTAGATAGGTTAGTATGATTTTTTTTAACATACTAGGATTGCTTATAACAGTGAATTTCAATGTTATAAGCAACCATCTTTTCCAAATGAAAACAATTCAATATTTATTATTAATATTGTGTTTAGCTGTAAATGGCCAAAGTTAATCACATGGTACAGGTGGGCTTGATTGGCCTTGTCTGTACCATATGATTACTGTGACCAATCACAGAGATCAACACAACAGTACACACTGGATGGCTTCCATTCATGCCATTCATTGTGTACGATTGTATTGATCTCTGTGACTGGTCACAGTGATCACATTGTACAGACAGGGCGAATCACAGCCCATCTATGCAATATGAGTAGCTGTTGAAGTTTTGAAAGCCAATCAAGCTAATAACCATAGTAAACACTGAATGAATAGTTTTTATTCATTAAAATGGTTACTTATAACAGCAGAGGGCAGATACACTGATCTGTCATCAGCTGTGTCTGCTGGATAATGCAGATAACACCGCAGCATGGCTCGTGGGGTGCACATGAGATGCGCTCTGGGGAGGAAATCATATGGCTTCCACCCAAAACGAGAGAGCTCTTCTCTTGACGAAGGTGTTAAAAAGGTGTGTGCAGCCCATTAAATTAAAGGAGTTGTAAACCCTAGTGTTTTTTAAAATGCATTAAGGTGAAAATCCTCCTGTGCTGCATCTCCCCCCCAGAGCCCCCCTTTTTCTTACCTAAGCCCGATCGTTCCAGTGACGGGGACGAGCACAGCACCTCCAGCTGCTGTCTCGGGTCCTCATTGGATAGATTGATAGCAACAGGGGCCATTGGCTCCCGCTGATGTCAATAAAATTCAGTGATGGCGGGGCCGAGTCCTGCTGTCTGTGTCAATCTACGCAGCAGAAGGACTCGGGACCATGCCCGCACGAGTGCCCCCATGGAAAGCGCCATTCTGTGGGGGCACTCGAGAAGAGGAGGAGACAGGAGCGCTGCCGGGAGACCCCAGAAAGGGAGGATCAGAACCACTCTGTGCAAGACCCTTGCACAGAGCAGGTAATTCTAACATGTGTGTTATTAAAAAAGAAAAACCTTTACAATCACTTTAAGGTGTGCACACCAAAGCTCAAATCCCAAAGCCGCGGTGAATGATGGGTATAGCCAAACTGCATTTACACAGGGAGGGGCTTAAAGGGGTATGGTTAAATAAAACAAAAGCATTCTTGTACCCATAAAATATGCTTTTAGTCCTCCCTGCTTCCAGTAGGGTGCTTTCACACTGATACAGAGCCTAAGCCTACAATTGTTACTGTCTTTCTTTATATAGATTAGGTTGCTCTCTGAAATACACCAAAGGAAGTGGATACAAGTGAAACATGTTGAGAAGATATGGACACATTCTTTGTGGTAGACCATGAATATCAGCCTTTTGGTATCACTGGATGACAATCCATATAAATGAGTGCGGTTTTAGCATTTTTTTCTGTCACACAATTTTCTGCGTATGTTTTTAAACTGATGTAATAAAATAGTATTTTTAGACTGATTATCTGGTATTGATCCATACTAGTACCATTAAATTCCACAAAATAGCCACACAATATACAGTATCTCACAAAAGTGAGTACACCCCTCACATTTTTGTTAATATTTTATTGCATCTTTTCGTGTGATAACACAGAAGAAATTACACTTTGCTACAATGTAAAGTAGTGAGTGTACAGCTTGTATAACAGTATCAATTTGCTGTCCCCTCAAAAATAACTCAACACACGGCCATTCATGTCTAAACTGCTGGCAACAAAAGTGAGTACACCCCTAAGTGAAAATGTCCAAATTGGGCCCAGTTAGCCAGTTTCCCTCGCTGGTGTCATGTGACTTGTTAGTGTTACAAGGTCTCAGGTGTGAATGGGGAGCAGGTATGTTAAATTTGGTGTTATCGCTCTCACTCTCTCATAATGGCCACTGCAAGTTCAACATGGCAACTCATGGCAAAGAAGGATTTGAAAAAAAGAATAGTTGCTCTACATAAAGATAGTCTAGGCTATAAGAAGATTGCCAAGACCCTAAAACTGAGTTGCAGCACGGTGGCCAAGACCATACAGCGGTTTCACAGGACAGGTTCCACTCAGAACAGGCCACACCATGGTTGACCAAAGAAGTTGAGTGCAAATGCTCAGTGTCATATCCAGAGTTTGTCTTTGGGAAATAGACTTATGAGTGCTATCTGCATTGCTGCAGAGGTTGAAGGGGTGGGGGGTCAGCCTGTCAGTGCTCAGACCATACGCTGCACACTGCATCAAATTGATCTGCATGGCTGTCATCCCAGAAGGAAGCCTCTTCTAAAGATGATGCACAAGAAAGCCTGCAAACAGTTTGCTGAAGACAAGCACACTAGGGACATGGATTACTGAAACCATGTCCTGTGATCTGATTAGACCAAGATAAACACTGGGGAGCTACAGTTCATTTGATGGAACCATGAATGCCAACATGTACTGTGATATTCTGAAGCAGAGCATGATTCCCTCCCTTTGGTGGACTGGCCAATCATGTCTCCAGACCTAAACCCTATTGAGCATCTGTAGGGCATCTTCAAATGGAAGGTGGAGGAGCTCAAAGTCTCTAACATCCACCAGCTCTGTGGTGTCATCATGGAGGAGTGGAAGAGGACTCCAGTGGCAACCTGTGAAGCTCTGGTGAACCCCATGCCCAAGAGGGTTAAGGCAGTGCTGTAAAATAATGGTGGCCACACAAAATGTTGACACTTTGGGCCCAATTTGGACATTTTCACTTAGGGGTGTATTCACTTTTGTTGCCAGCGGTTTAGAAATGAATGGCTGTGTGTTGAGTTATTTTGAGGGGACAGCAAATTTACACTGTTATACAAGCTATACACCCACTACTTTACATTGTAGCAAAGTGCCATTTCTTCAGCGTTATCACATGAAAAGATATAATAAAATATTTACAAAAATGTGAGGGCTGTACTCACTTTTGCGAGATACTGTACATCTTCTACAGCGTCCCCCACTGAGTCACAATGACAGTGTCTCTCCACTCCAGGTGTCTCTCCACTCCAGTCCAAACAGCACAGACAGTCCCACTCCCAGCTTGCCTTGCTCCTATCCTGCAGACCCACACACGAGGCTACGACCGCTCCGATCAGCTCCCTTGCACCATAACATGATCAAGCACCACCTCTGTCAGACCCACCCCCAGCTGGCATTTCCCAAACACACTGTAGTAGACACTCAGATGATCTACTGACAGTTCACAACACTGGCACCCACACCTTCCCTATAAAACCAATCACAACCCCACCTCCCTACTCCCTGTGCCACCCTATATTACCCACCCCCTCCCTGGAATAAACAAACAGTGTTTCTTCTGTAGCTGGCTGTGACAAGAGCAGCTGCAGGGGAGACACAGAGGCTAATTTGTGGAGCCAAGTGCCTGGAATATGTTCCGGCACTGGGCTCTGGGATTCAGCCTGGATTGGTGAGACAACAGAATTGAATTCAAATCTCAGAACGGTCCTGCCCAATCCAGGGCATTTGGGAAGTATTCACACAGGTTCATTAGGATGTGCCAAGGAACACTCGGCATACCCTGTGCGCATGCCTATGCAGAGAAGTAACCCAGTAATTAGAAAGGCTGAACCAGTAGGCAGAAAGTTACTCTTTCCGGTTGTGCAGTATGGTAGAGGCATGTGCATCACAAGGCTAAACAAACAGAACTTCAAATAATTTGTCAGCTAAAACAGAACATTTTATTTGAGAATGTAACTTTTTGCCTAGAGTTAATATTGACATCTCTGAGCACTGGAAATATCATTGTACATTATGGCAATGAGCCTGAGTCTCTCTTCAGCAGCATCTCCCAGACCGCAGGCTTTTCAGGATCACTCAGTCTTAGTTTCAGCACCTCACTGTACAGGTTAAGTCCTGGCCTTTAAATAGGGGATCTTCTAGCACCCCAGACTCTCCCACTCCAAGACTAAAGACCCCCTGCTGTCCTCTGGACTTGCTAGTTGCCTCATCTCTTCCAGTTCTGCTGACTTGCTCTGCTATCCCAACTCTCCCAGTTCTGCTGGTAAGGAAACTCTCCAACATGGAGCACTGTCTCCCGAGTGCTTCACCTCTCCTAACTAGAGAACACATCTGTCTCCAAACAAGGGTACATATAATTCTCCACATAATAGTACACCTGCATAGTCCCACAACCTGCAGGTCTCCAATAAAACCTGGACACAGGATTGGAGACTTCTTTCACCCAAAGCTCTTTGAAGTCTCCAAGTTCCAGACCCTGTTCCGGGACTACCATGGAGAACACTGACAAGCCAGTCTTCCCCTCTCAAAAAGCTTTGGAGCTTCATACTCTGAATGAATGTGAATCCTGTATCATTCCTATATCCATTTTCACAGTGGCAGGATCTTCCACTATCATACACTGCTTTAAAGTTTTGTATTATTAATTTATAGGGATGAGCACAATGAAGAACCTTTACTTTGCTGCAGTAAGGAAATTGACAATTGGAGCACCTGTTGATCTAAGAGGATGTGCAAAATCTTCCTGGTTTATTCTGCAAATGCACATGATCGCACCTTACCTAAAGTGGTAGTAAACCCTCCTATCATTTTCAGGCAAGTAAGCTGCCATCTTGGCCTCTGTTTAATCTACAACTGCCATGATGCTGCACATGTGATCAGTTTTGACACCAGCCATTGGATGGTTTGACAGTTTGGTTTAGAGCACAACCAATGGGAGTGTTACATTTCCAGCATTTGCCGGAAATGTAACTGGTTTTTAAACTGTTAAATGGATGGGTTTACTACCGCTTTAAGGACCGAGCCTCTTTTTGAGATTAGGTGTTTACAAGATAAATTTTTTTTTTTCTATAAAATTACTTAGAACTCCCAAAATTTATATATATAGTTTTTCTAACACCCTAGAGAATAAATCACATCGTATTTGCACAGCGGTTTTACAAGTGCCTTTTTTTTTTTTTAAATCACTTTTTTGAGTTAAAAAATAAGAGCAGTAAAGTTAGCCCAGTTTTTTCCATATTGTAAAAGATAATGTTACGCCAAGGAAATTGATACCCAAAATGTCATGCTTCAAAATTGCGCCCGCTTGTGGAATGGCAATAAACGTTGGCACTTAAAAATCTCTATTGGCGATGTTTAAAAAATTCTACAGGTTACCAGTTATGAGTAACAGAGGAGGTCTAGTGCTGAAATGTTTGCTCTCGCTCTAACGATCGCGGCGATACCTCACATGTGTGGTTTGAACACTGTTTTCATATGCCTTTGCTTCTGCGTGTGAGCTCAGCGGGACGGGCCACTTTACATTTTTTTTTTCTTATTTATATTACTTTTTATTTTTTATTTTTACACCGTCCTTTAAAAACACTTTTATCACTTTTATTCCTATAAAAAAGCATGCCTTAAATATGAGATCACATATTTACCCTTAAATGTAATAAAAAAAAAATTAAATGTCATTTGAAAAAAAAAAAAAAAATTCTCCTTTATGAGCATTGGGCGGAAGTGACGTTTGACGTCGCTTGCGCCCTTCAATGCCATGGATCTGAGTGGGCAGCATCTTCCGCTCACTTGGCATCCAGGCTCAGAGGAGAGCAGACCCGACCGTCTCCGCTGCTACCAGCGGGACCAGTAAGTGGCTGAGACGATGGGAAAGTGGTGGGAGGGGGATGGGCACCTCTCCCGCCCCCGATAAAAGTGATTGTGCCGTGAATCTGCCGCAGAGACCACTTTTATCTGAAAGCGGACCTGTTTAAAATAATACCGGCATTATGGTAGCCATCTGCTACCATTACAACAGTATACAACGGCAAAGTACCGCCGTATAATGATGGCGGGTGGTCCAGAAGTGGTTAAACAGCACAGATCACAGGCAAAATCAAAAGAGCCAATCAGAGTGGCTCTGTGCCTTGTGATTGCTGTTAACCAATTAAAGCAAACACAAGTAGTAAACACTTTAGTAGTACAGAAGCAGTAAACACCAGCTCTCCCCTTTGTCTCACAGCAGTAATGCTTAAATAAAACATAGTATCATCACAGCTCTCAGCAATGCCTTCCCAGCAGTAGTGGCAGCCTGTATTATGGAAAACAAAATGATTCTACACATGGCGCTTAGCAGATTTCACTGTGTTTCCGTGCAGAATTAGGAATAGGACCATTTAGCCAACTTCATCAGTTACCTAATTAAAGTCTCTGCTTCTGAAATCACAATAGGAAGGATTGTTCAGTAGCAATGACATGCTCTGTGTCATCCAACAAACACTTTCTTGCTTTAAATTGAGCTGCCGAAACAGTTGGGTGCATACATTACAGATATACAGTATGCACCATTGTTAACAGGCTCTATACCTTTCACAAAGGCAAAATAATATACTCTGACTGTATTCGTTTTTTGTTTTTGTTTTTACTAAATCTGTGTAGCTGAATACATTTTGATCTAGATGTATGAAGAAAGACCACATATTTGGATATGGTTTAACACAAAAATTAAGGAAAACAGTTTTTTTTCAAAATGTTAGGTTTTTCCTTTATATAGTAAAAAACACAGAAACACCCAGTGTTTATTAAATACCACCAGCGGAAAGCCCTACCTATTTAAAAAATAATATAAAATTAATTTTAGTACATTACTACGTGACTGCGTAATAGTCAGTCAAACTACCACAACAATAAAAACTGAAAAAGCCTGAAAAGGAAGGGGGTGTGTAACATGCTGATATTCGAGTGGATTAAATAAGAAAAAAGAAAAAACATTGTAGGTGCTACAAAGATGTATTTTAAGCTTTAAGGCCTCATACACATGGGCGATCTGAAAAACAAGCTTTAAAGCTAGTACAGACGCCAGGAAAAAAGCCACGTTAAAAACGCGATTTTATCAGCGTTTTCCATTGGCGTCAATGTGCATTTTTCAGCGCTAGCTTTCAGAAGCGTTCCTCTGCCTCTATGCAAAATCAATGGTTCCCTATGGGAGCCCCCATTGATTTGAATAGAAGTCACACCAGAAGTCGGATCATGATGTTCCGACTTGCCGTGCGACTTGTGTGCTGAGGATCTTGAAGGGGAACCCCCCCACAAAAAATGAAAAAATAATTTGCGTAGGGATCCCCCCCCCAGAGGTACCAGACCCATTGGTCTGGTATAAATTTTAAGGGGAGCCCCCATGCCGAAAAGACGGGGTAGGGTTCCCCCCAAAATCCATACCAGACCCTTATCCAAGCACACAGCATAGCAGGCCAGGAAAGGGGATGGGGACGAGCGAGCCCCCCCCTCCTGGACCATACCAGGCCGCATGCCCTTAACATGGGGGTGAGGGCTTTAAGGCAGGGGGGCCCTGCACCCCCCACCCCAAAGCACCTTGTCCCCTTGTTGATGAGGACAAGGGCCTCTTCCCAACAACCCTGGTCATTGGTTGTCAGGGTCTGTGGGCGGGGGCTTATCAGAATCTGGGAGCCCTCTTTGTTAAGGGGGCCCCCAGATACCAGCTCACACCCTATGTGAATGAGTATGGGGTACAGGAAACTCCCTTCCTTTGTGTAATGGGAACTCGACATTGGCAATACCTTCCCAGACTCCTAATGGTTAACAGTTCTTAGAGCTATCTTTAAGAGTACCCACTCTGCCAACTTATGGGAACTTACACATACATCTATAATGGTACATTACCCCGGCCACCATTCATAAAATAAACCCAGAAGTATCATCATTGTGCTGGAGAAGCTGTGGCACTAGATGAAGCTTACTACACATACTTTGGGAGTGCACCAAGGTGAAAGAATTTTGGGCAGAGATCTCCA
This sequence comes from Glandirana rugosa, assembly GCA_018402905.1. Lineage (NCBI taxonomy): Eukaryota > Metazoa > Chordata > Amphibia > Anura > Ranidae > Glandirana > Glandirana rugosa. The sequence continues at coordinate 201,472 of BLSH010530214.1, forward strand.
CTTTATTGCCAGACATACTCAAATTCCCAACTTCCTTACCACCTGAACTCGCACTACTAAATATAGGCATTGATGCTTTTCCGTCTGACTGTCAGTATCTTGTAATTCACATCTTACTAGCTGTGCGTCTTTTGATTGTCCGACATTGGAAATCTACTGATACTCTAAATAGTTCAGAAGTTATCACATTGGTGCACACTCACTGTACCTACAAAAGGCTGCTAGCATCCAGCGCAGGGCGTCTACAGCACTCAAAAAACAAGTGACAACCATGGTTCATCTGGTATTACCGATCACATTACTCCAATCGCAACGTATCTTAATCTGTTTGTTAACTGACTATGCTTTAAGTGTGGACTTGTTTACTACATTCAATTGGTTACTTGTAAGACTTTAAAAATTTATGATTGTTATTTGCAAAAACTTCAAATAAAAATCTTATTGAGGAAAAAGCTAGCGACTGACTTGGCTCACTAGACTCCCCATGTAATTGAAATATCAGTTTTAGGTTGCTTGTCCGTTTAAGAAAAAATGATGCCTTCTTTTGCGTACAGCATTGCAGACTGCGGTGATTACAGATCCAGGATGATGTATTAAACACATTTCCACTAATGCTTTGCTAGCTAGCCAGCTAGAGCACAGATCAATATAAATGATGAACTGATGTACAGGCGTGTATTATTTCTTCTCCGACTACTTGTTTCTTTAGTAATTGGCTCGTACAACACAGCAATTAGTAGGTCATATTTTTTTTCTTATTTTAGGAAACAACATTGGTGTATAATTAAGGCATGAATGGATGATAATCATCAAGAATGTTGACCTTATTACAGAATGGATAGAAATCTACAGTTGAGTCTTACAGTACCTTTTCCTGCTTTTCCTTTAAGTTCAAGACAAGTAACTGTTTTTCTGCAATTACCTGTTCAGAATTCACATTAGCTGTGAGACAGAGTTTCTCTTTTCATCTGAAATACTAAGGGAACTTGTTCTAAGCGAGGTTACAGTAACTGCAGGCATCCATCTGGATCATCTGGCAAGGTCTCCTCCGCTCTATGCACCACCTCTCTGAGCCATGGGTTAGCCGCCTAACAACACACACAGAAGCCACAAGATTTCTTTATTACATAAGAATTGTTAACTCCCTGCAATATGATGGGTTACCTGTCAGCGGAAAAGTGATGAAACTGGTTTGCGGAGACAGCTGGCTATTTGTTAACGCCGCAGTTCAGGGAGCATAATGGACGCTCTGTCCAAGCTGCCGCATTTCTTCAGCACAGATGACAGGGTATACAGAAGGTTTCTTCGAAGTAAATAAATAAGCAAGATTCAGCCAGAATGTTGTAGATATTTGGAAGGTAATAGGGAAGGGATGGCAGAGTCATGAAGGCATAACGGAGAAAAAGGCAAGGAGTACAACCATTACAGCGGTTTATTGCTGGAGAGAAGGGAGGGAATCTCTTTTAACTAGCTGTACTGTACTATAAATCTGTTTCTCCTGCAGCATTGCCTATTCCACATGTAATCATTAAGCAGACTTTCATTATACAGTCCAACTCTTCTGAGGCAGCTGCATAGCAAATGAATTTTTTTTAATGTGCTTTTTTTCATCACTCTTATTTAAATTTGAGCTTTCTTGCTGCTTATTCCCTACAGTTTTCTGCAAATGAAGGTTGCTGAATTTATTTGGTGTCTCCAAAGACCCACAGTGTATGTAAAAAGACACTTACTGACAGAGCACGCAATATAGGAACAGGTGACAGATATATCATTCCAACATAGAGGTACTATTCGCCAGATTGTGATATGTTTTATTGATATTCAGTGTCCTCATAACATGGGTATTAACTAGTCCCAGTCATTGCTGACCTAAGTTTCTGCAGTTAGTTATTAAACAGTGACACTTTTGTATAGTCTGTACTGGAAGCACGAATGTCATCAGAAGTTATGAGGATCCATATAAACTGATAGGAGACTCTTGATAGTCAGTTCACATACTCATTTTACAGTGACTTCCTTGCGGCTATTACTAAAAACGCATTTCTTATAAGGACTGAAAAATGCAGACTCATTTTTTTATATCAGGACTAATGGACAGGTCATCCTCTAATTACTTGCCATACTTTGACTTTTTCTCTTAGTATATAAGTAAAATTTCAGTATTGTGGCTAGTGAGTTAACACTTAGTTTAAGGTGATGATAGAATAACCTGCTGGTCTTGCAAGAAATCTACTGTCCTTGTAATTTCCTGTGAGATGAAAAGGCAGCAAAAACAATCTTGCCTTTCTTTTATAAACCACTGGACCCATCAATCCACCATGTCATGGAGATGAACAAAGGAAGACATGATTGAAGTCCTGTTTATGTAACAACCATGGCTGCCTCTATACATGCAATGCAAAAATGAGCTGTGACACAATGGGACAGAAAATGTATTATTTGCAAGATTACCAGGTTAAAATAATGGCAAAAAGTATTTAAAATAAAATGAATGCAGTCACCATATTTAAGGGCTGGTAAGCTGCAATATATTACATTTTTGATTTGTATTTAGATACTTTAAAGCAAACCTTGTATAAAAAAGCAAGGTCCACTTTGCTGACAACCCCGCTATCTCCTGCACAAATCTACTCATCTAAAAGCTTTAAATATCAAAAATTGATTTGTTTTCCTTTTTTTCCCTGTGCAATAGTGCATAGGCATAATAAATTTCACTTTGCCAGACATGGAAAAGTAGAAAAGAAAGAGCGCTCGGTGTCCAAAAGAATTTCAAGCTTGAAGGTAGGTTGAAAGGTGTTTATTGAAAGTATTGTTAAGTACATCACGCAAACGAGTTTCTGGAGAAAGGACTCCCTCTTCTTGGTGCATGCCATTAAATGGAAACAAAATCCCCAAATTGGATGTGTGTTTGTATAGTATCAGAGAGCTGACTAACAGCCTGCTACACCTGCAATCACAGCTGTCAATCTGTCAGTCAGCTTTCTGATACTTCGCAAACACACATCCAGCTTGGAGATTTTGCTTCCATTTAATAGCATGCAGCAACAGTCCCAAAGAAGGGGAGTCCTTTCCCCCGAAAAAACATTGGCTTGATGTACTTACCAATACTTTCACCAAACACTTTTAACCTACCTTCAAGTTTACATTCCTTTGGACACTGGGCGCTCCTTCTTTCCTACTTTTCCAAGTCTACATGTAGAAATAACCCACTGAAGGAATTCCTTCCTACTTGCCTGCACAACCATCCACCCACGACCAGGGACTGATCACTGATCAAACCAGACATTTTGCAAGACAAGAATGGTGAAAAAGTTGCACAGTGATCAGTGAAAGTATTAGGTAAAACCTTGCTTCACACATATGCATTGTGGTAATGCGTGGTAAAACATTTACACAATGCATAGGTATATGTGCATTGAGCTGCAGTGCTATTCATTCTTGCTTTTATTATACATCCCACTATACATATATATACTGTATACTCTTTGTTGCTATATTAGTACAGGTATGTTGAATTCAACTTTAAAATTAATGGGTTGATTTAGCACATTGAACTTCAATACATGCTGTAAAAACATGTCCGTTAATCAGGGCAGGACTGGGGATAAAAATCAGCCCTGGAAATAATCTCGTACCAGCCCCGTAGCATTTTTATACCAGCCCAACAGGATAACGTCATTATTTGTTGTTCACAAAAGGGAAAACCATGCATGTTAAAACGCCTTTGAAGAGTATATTATAAAATGTCAGTTTTCAGTACAAATATCAATGTTTAAGCTATAAACATGTAGTTAGTGCTATTAGCAATGTGTTTAAAGCATTTGTTAACCCAAAAAAAAAATGCTACTCTTGTTTCTTTAATGCAATTAGCAGTATGGTGCTTTTGCTTTTTAAATTATCCCTCTGTATCTCCTAAAATATCTGTTTGATAATACCAGGTCATGACCTCCCCCTGTGTACTGACTCCCCTTATTATTAGCTGATCTCGAGAGCCCAGTGATCTGTGCAGTCTGTCACTAGCAGCTCTCCTATGCCTGTCTTCAGCTCCCCCTCCTCTCCCTGTCAGTACGTAGTCTCTTTTCTGCTCTCATAATTAACTTTAAAAGCCCCTATGCCCTCTGTATTAGAACAAGAAATTCCCATGTGTCAGTGTTATATCATAAATATTCTTATCTGTATAGATAACACACCGGCTTCCTACACACGGCTCTCTCTCTCTCCTCTCCAGCTAACGTCAGCAGCACTGCACGCCCC
>BLSH010530255.1:22126-38684 GCA_018402905.1 Glandirana rugosa
ACGCCTCTGGAAGACACCCAGGTACCACTGAGGCCACTGACTTTACAACTTCGGGTTCTTGCTCTACGACCTCGTGAGTTTCCGTGTGAAAAGTCGGAATCGTATCTCAGGTACGACTGCGTTCGTAACATTCTGCGTGGGCTACACGGACGCCACAAGAAGGTCTCTCCGACTTTTCTACTCCTACAGTAACTCCATTTCCTACTGCTTGACTAGGTCCATCAGTGCCTTGTGTAGTAAGTGGTCCAAGACGACCAAGCCGGCTTGAAGCCCTGTCTTGGGCTTGAAACTTTAGTTACCCCTGTACCTGAAAATCCGTGTTTTTACCGACATTTTATCAGGACCTTCCAGGATCTCCAGACGTTTTCCTTCCTTTACCCCCATTCCCACCCTGTTCACTGGATGTTTCTTTAACTTGTCCCACCCTTACCCCCATTTCCTTCCTTTTGCAGACCTCTAGGACCTTCCAGGACTATTTTACAGCCATTTTTGTGCCTAAAAGTCCATGTCCCCATTGATTTCAAAGTTCGGGTTCTGTCCCGAAGTTCGGCCGAACCAGCAGAACCTGGTGAATGATGTGTTCCGTGACTACCTGGATCAGTTCGTCATCCTTTACCTCAATGACATCCTCATCTTTTCAGCCTCTCTGGAAGAACACCGCAGGCACATCGGGTGCGTCTTACAATGCTTGCGTCAGCATGGACTCTATGCTAAGGCTGAAAAGTGTGCCTTTGAGTGCTCCAGCATCTCGTTCTTGGGCTTCAACATTTCAGTCACCGGAGTCACCATGGACCCACAGAAGGTCTCCGCAATCTTGGAATGGCCAGCTCCCATTGACAGGAAGGGGGTCCAATGGTTTGTAGGCTTTGCCAATTTTTACAGGGAGTTTATTAAGGGGTTTTCTGCTATCATCTCACCCATTACCCAACTCACTAAACAAGGCTCCCACTTTCACTGGTCTCCCAAGGCCCAAATGGCCTTTCTGAAGCTCAAGGAACTATTTACTACCGCACCTGTTCTAAAGTATTCGGATTCAGCCCTGCCTTACATCCTGGAGGTGGATGCTTTGGAGACTGCAGTGGGAGCAGTTCTATCTCAGAGATGAGGGCCAAAAGCCTCTCTACACCCCATCGCCTTTTTCTGACAAGTTTACGGCACCAGAGAAAAATGACGATGTGGGGGACCGGGAACTTCTGGCGATCAAGTCCGCCCTGGAGGAATGGCGGTATCTGCTGGAAGGAGCTCTACATCCTGTCATGGTCTTCACCGACCATAAAAACATAGAGTACCTGCGCACAGCTAAAAGGCTGAAGCCACGCCAGGCATGGTGGGCTCTATTTTTCTCCCTCTTTCAGTTGTACATTACTTACAGGCCCAGGTCGAAGAATGTAAAGCCGCTCTGTCTAGAATGTTCAGCGAGTCTGGAGACTCCACACCACCGAATACCATCCTCCCATCCCGGAGCTTCTTGTTAATGCAGGAATATCTGCTGTCTCTGGTTAAACGATCCCTGGCCAGATCAACCATGTCTCCTGACCCCAGACTAGCAATGAAGGATACACTGTGGTGGTTCCAAAACAAGCTCTACATCCCGGAAGAGCAACGTGTAACAGTCCTGGAACTCTGCCACGACCACCAATTGGCCGGGCACTTTGGAGGTCGCAAGACTGTGGAGTGCTGTCGTGCTCCTTTTGGTGGCCTTCTGCTGATGTGGACTGTCGGAAGTATGTCAGCGACTGCCCGGTCTGTGCCCAACACAAGACCAGCCGGGCTAAAGCGTGGGGTTTGTTGAACTTGCTCCCCATTCCTGAACATCCATGTTCCCACATATCAATGGATTTTTTAGTGGAGTTACCCCCATCTGGCGGATTTAATTCCATCTTTGTAATTGTGGATCACCTTACTAAAATGGCCCACTTCATCCCGATGAAAGGCACCTCCACCGCAGTCGAGACCGCAGAGACATTTATCAAAGAAGTGGTCCGACTTCACGGGCTTCCTTTTAACATTGTCTCGGATCGTGGGGTGCAGTTCACCTCCCGGGTCTGGAAAGCATTTTGTTCTACACTAAAGATCGAAGTGGCATTCTCTTCTGCCTATCACCCCCAGACTAACAGCCAGACAGAAAGGACTAACCAGACCTTGGAACAATATATCCGATGCTACTCTTCCTATGCCCAACATGATTGTCTCTCGCTTCTACCTATGGCTGAATTCGCATATAACAACACCATACATTCATACATTCAGCCACCAAGCGATCTGTTCTGAAGACTTCCTGTTTACCTGTGACCCGGCTTGACCTGTACCTGTCTGAAGTCTGCCTGCACCGACCCCCGGCTTGCCTACAACCATCCTTTTGCCTGACCCCTTGGTACTTCAGTTGTCTGTCCATTGCTGAACCTGCTTGCACCTGACCACCCGACTGCCTGTTCCCTTTGTACCGCCTTGCCTGTATGTTACCGACCCAGCCTGTCTCACTACTCTTCAGTCTTGCACGAACCTCTGGACGACATCTCATCACCATCTGTGTCCGATCCAGCTCTTGTGCCCCCCTGCGCTCTAGAACTCCCTGTCTTCTCTACCAGGGGTTCTGGAACCAGGGCCATAAGACAGGTTGCCCACTGCATAAGTCAGACTCTACCATCAGGTACGTGACAACGTGTTTCTGAAGCCTCAGTCATTCAGAGGCAGAGTGGTGGAGAAGGTGGCCGGCTGAGCTATGCCTTTAAAAAAACTTTCAGTCCTTAGCACCCAGGCCTGATATGTTCAAGCAACCATCATCAGTGTCTGCATTATATGGTGCAGGAATATATAGGGGCAAGAGCAGACTTTGAGGTCTTTCCAACTGTGCATGCACTTAGTTACTGGGTATTGAGGATAGACCACTGCCCGGACTTGCTCAATATGCAATTAAGCTACAGGCCTGTCCTGCATCCAGCGTGCTTTCTGAACGAACATTCAGTGCTGCTGAAGGGTTCGTAACCGATCGAAGAGTGCGCCTGTCCACAGGTTGATAGGCTCACATTTATAAAAATAAATCAGTCCTGGATCAGCAGCTATCAAGCCCCTTATGCTGATGCAACTGATTAAATTTGCTAGGGTTCTGGGATCCCTTGAAGACTGCCACTGCTCCTATGCCTCCTGTCCATAATCTAGAACAATATTTTGTATTTAGGGCACTGCCAACACCCAAGGCCCAATTTTCTGCACCTGGTTTACAGGGGCAATGTATTACATTTTTTAAACTAATTTAAAACATCAGGCCCTGTTCCTCCATCCAAGAAGAGTAACTGCAAGGGGCTAGAGTGTTCTGGCACTGCCAACACCCAAGGCCCAATTATTTGCCACCTGTTTGACTGGGGGCTTTCGTCACAAATTGTAAACTAATTTACAACATCAGGCCCAGTTCCTCCATCTAACAAGAGTAACTGCAAGGGGTTACAGTGTTCTGGCACCTCCAACACCCAAGGCCCAATTTTTTGTCACCTGTTTGACTGGGGGCTTTCGTCACAATTTGTAAACTAATTTACACCAGGCCCAGTTCCTCCGTCTAACAAGAGTAACTGCAAGGGGTTACAGTGTTCTGGCACCATTAGCACCCAAGGCCCAATTTTTTGCCACCTGTTTGACTGGGGGCTTTCGTCACAATTTGTAAACTAATTTACAACATCAGGCCCAGTTCCTCCATCCAACAAGAGTAACTGCAAGGGGTTACAGTGTTCTGGCACCGCCAACACCCAAGGCCCAATTTTTTGTCACCTGTTTGACTGGGGGCTTTCATCACAATTTCTAAACTAATTTACAACATCAGGCCAATTTCTTCCGTCTAACAAGAGTAACAGCAAGGGGTTACAGTGTTCTGGCACCGCCAAAACCCAAGGCCCAATTTTTGCCACCTGTTTGACTGGGGGCTTTCTTCACAACTTGTAAACCAATTTACAAAATCAGGCCCTGTTCTTCCGTCCAACAAGAGTAACTGCAAGGGGTTAAAGTGTTCTAGCACCGCCAGCACCCAAGGCCCAATTTATCGCCACCTGTTTTACTGGGGGATTTTATCACAATTTTTAAACTAATTAACAACAGCAGGGCCTGCGCCAAAATTAAAAAATCTGGTACGGAATTTAAGGGCAACCCCATGCCAAAAAAACAGACCCTTATCTGAGCACGCAGCCCTGGCATGACAGGAGGGGTGGGGACAAGCGAGCGCCCCCCCTCTGAACCATACCAGGCCACATGCCCTCAACATGGGGAGGATGCTTTGAGGTCGCCCCCAAAGCACCTTGTCCCCATGTTGATGGGGAGAAGGGCCTCATCCCCACAAAACATGGCTGGTGGTTGTGGAGGTCTGCGGGCAAGGGGCTTATCATAATCTGGAAGCCTCCTTTAATAAGGGGGCCCCCAGATCTTGACCCCCCCATGTGAATAGGTATGGGGTATATTGTATTCCTACCAATTCCCCAAAAAAGGAGTGTAGTTTTTAAAAAAACAAGAGGCAGTTTTTGACAAGTCCTTTATTGTGTAAATAACTCTTTTCTTCTTTCTTCCTCTATCTTCTCCTGGCCCGGTCCTTCTTCTGGTCTTCTGCTTCTTCTTTTAGTCTTCTTGCCTCCTCTTTTCAGCTACAATCTTCATCTTCTTCTTCCTTCTTCTTTCACCGCCGCCACTCTCCCCGCTGCTGAAGTCCGTCCCCTGCACATCTCCCAGAATGGGGCGGTCTTCTCAATGACAATTCTTTTATAAGAAGGGTCGGGGCCACCCAGTGATGTAAGCAAGTGAACCCGCCCCCTTCTGACTTCATGCAATGTCAGAGGGGGCAGGTCACACATTACATCACCAGGTGGCCCCACCCCTTATAAAAGAACTGTCTTTGTGAAGACCGCTCATTCTGGGAGACGCGCAGGGGCCGGGCTGCAGCAGCGGGGAGAGCAGCAGAGGTGAAAGAAGGAGATGAAGATTAGAGAGGAAGCAAGAAGACCAAAAGAAGAAGCAGAAGAGCAGAAGAAGGACCGGGCCAGGAGAAGATGGAGGAAGGAAGAAGAAGAAAGAACAAAATAGCTATTTTACTCAATAAAGGACTTGTCAAAAAATGCATCTTATTTTTTGTAACACTACACTCCTTTTTTGGTGAATGGGTAGGGGTACAATGTACCCCATACCTATTCACATTGGGGGGGCAGGATCTGGGGGCCCCCTTATTAAAGGGGCTTCCAGATTCCAATAAGCCCCTGTGCCCGCAGACCCCCACAAGCACCGGTCAGGTTTGTGGGGAAGAGGCTGTTGTCCCCATCAAGCCCCCCTTTCCCAAAGCACCCATACTCCCCATGTTGAGGGCATGTAGCCTGGTACAGTTCAGGAGGGGGGGGCGCTCGCCTGTCCCCCCTCATCCTAACCGGCCAGGGCTGCATGCTTGGATAAGGGTCTGCTTTGGATTTTAGGAGGAACCCCACATCAATTTTTTTTTTTAATTTGGCGTGGGGTTCCTTTTAATACCCAAACCAGATCCGAAGAGCCTGGTTCGGACTGGGGGGGAGGACCACCCCACGCACTTTTTTTTTTTTTTTTTCAGCGATTATTTTGTATATTGCCGGAAACCGGCAATACATTTCATCCGCGATTTTAAATGACAATTTTTCCTATGGAAATGTCATTTTCCTCTAGCTATGTTCTGCACCTCGCAGAGATGCGCCCTTTTACACACAGACTAAGGACACCCCCAGGCCCAATATTTAAAGGAGATTTTAATTTTGTTTTCACTTTAACCACTTCCCACCCGGCCACTGCACATATATGGCCGGGTGGGCAATTCCTCCTTCTGAGTGGATGCTCCTGAACATCCTTCAGAAGGAATGGGATTGCGCGGCCGCATGCCCATGCAGCAGCGCAATCCCGATGCGCTCGTTTCACCCGGACACAGGGCATCTCAGATCGGCAGGAGGACTCTGTGATTAGCCCTCCTGATCACATGATGGCGGTGTTAAATCACAGCCATTATGTGATGTAAACAGAAAGCCGGTTGCTAGGTAATCGGCTCTCCCTCTCCTCAGACGGAAGTTGTCAGTGAGGAGAGGGAGAGCGGATCGCTGCAGCCGTGCAGTGATCAGTGTGTATGAGCTGTTTTTTACAGCTGTTTACACACTGATCACTTTCCCAGTGCCCTTACACAGTGCCTTACAAAGTGTCATTGTCCCAGTGTCCCCCCACATGTCCCCAGTGTCCCCACACCTGCCCCCCCCCCCACAGTGTCACCCCACAGTGTCCCCACACAATAAAAACACCTGTCCCACATATGTCCCAGTAAAATCATCTGTCCCACTGATCATCTGCACACATATGTACATGATTATCTGCACACATCTGTCCGTGATCACACAAACCAATTAGTATACACTTATTCATATTTTTTTTTACCAAAGACATGTAACAGAAAGTAGAACATATTGTTTTTTTCTTCAAATTTCTCGCTCTTTTTTCGCTTATATCGCAAAAAATAAAAAACGCAGTGGTGATTAAATACCACCAAAAGAAAGCTCTATTTGTGGGAACAAAATGATAAAAATTTTATTTGGGTACAGTGTAGCATGACCGCACAATTCTCATTGAAAGTGCGAGAGCACAGAAAGCTGAAAATTGGTCTGGGAAGGAAGGAGGTGAAAGTGCCCAGTATTGAAATGGTTAAGCATTATTAAAATCACTGTTCCTGAAAAACGATCAATTTAAAACCTTTTTTTTCCATTGATACATGTCCCCTAGGGCAGGACCCGGGTCCCCATACACTTTTTAGGGCAATAACATTGCATATAAGCCTTTAAAATTAGCACTTTTGATTTTTCATGTTCAGGTCCCATGGTGTTTGAATGTTTGCCCGAACTTTTGTCTTTTCGCATGTTCTAACCGGGGGGGGGGGTGTTTGGCTCATCCCTATTGGGGGGAATAGAGAGCATAGGAAGGGGGATTTGGCTATAAACTGCAAATTGATGCTTTGTGGGAATATGATAGGTGTCAATTAACTCTTTTAGGGAGAATGGAGCACCAGCTGAAAAATGGCCATTTGTGTCCATATCATAGGATTGTAGTGCTGTGACTGATAATGAGGGAAATAGGGCCTCAAAAATCTGAAGGGGGAATGAGATCTGAATGGGGGTCCTAGTACTCAATGGCATAGAGGTGAGATGTCTACAAGCCATTAGTGAGGCTTGCATGGGTGGGTCAGGGTTTCCACACATCACTTAGCAGTAGCAAGAGGAGGTTTGGAGTGGGGGCAAAAGCTGAGGGAAAAGGGAAACTAAAGAGGCTGAGGTAGATGGGGTAGGGGATGTTTTGTTTTGGGACTCAAGCAAATGAATATTGGAGAGCAGATTGGATATTCTTATATTGAATTGCTTCTTGACCCTGGCCCCTTGTTGTATACAGATTCCTCGTATGAAGGCCTTGTGGGCGTTCCAGAGAACATAGGGATCTGATACGGAATGTTGATTGTTAACAAAGTAATCACGGAGACACAACCTGAGACACAGTAGTATCTTGCAACAGTTTGACATTAAGGCGCCAGAGTGATGATCTGGAGAGGGGTTCCTGCTTCTCCATTACTAAGGAAATTGCCGCATGGTCTGACCAAGAGATGTTGTGAATGAAGGAGGAGGAAACCCTCTACAGAATCCATTTGTCAGTGAGAAATAAGTCTATACAGGGATAAGTGTGATGTCTGGAGGAAAAAAAGGTGTAGTCTCGTTCGTCAGCATGTTGACACTGCCAGACATCATACACCCCCTCTCTGTGGAAAAGATCCCATGGAGACAAGTGCCTTCCTTTACTAGTAGTGCTAGAGTCAAGGTAAGGGTCCACAGTCATGTTGAAGACTACATCAGTAGTTGGCCATACTTGACCAAAGAGATGAGTTTTAAGACCTTTCACAGGTATCTTAGTTGGTGTGAGTCGGGAGCAAGGACAGAAACAATAGTATATGGTTTGGAATTAATGTCCCATATAAGCACGATATATCACCCCTCATCATCCAGTAGCAAATCCTTTGGGTGGAAAGAGACAAATTTGCTTATAGCCAGAAGGATTCCCCTTTTTTTTCGGGGGCACTGGCCAGAAAGATGTGCTGGTAGTCTCTGTGCGTACATTTGGAAATAGCATTTTTTTGGAAGTGAGTCTCTTGGACACAGAGAATGTCAGCTTTGGCCTTAAAAACTTATTTTCAGAGAGAGAACCTCTTGGCTGGTTGATTAAGGTCGTTCATATTAATGGAAAGACATTTCAGCAGCGTCGCAGATCTATAACAAACAAATGGCAATGGGCCTGGTGCTGCTCGAAGAGCAGCTCATGAAAGCAGCAGTGTCGTAGATGGGGAAAAGGTGGAGAATAGCAGGTGTACGGCTGGAGATCTGTGTTCGCACTGAGAAACAGAAAGGTGAACTTGGTCCGGTGACCATGTAACTGAACAAACGACCAACACAGTCTAAGAATGAAACCCCTAATGGGGACCGTGTGCAGAAACTTAGAGAACTGCATTAACAACAAACAGGGAAGAATGGAAGGTCTTCTCAGAGCTGGGGGAATAAACTGTGTGGTAGATGAGACCTTCAGGAACCTCCAACAGAATTCTTCTTTGGAAATCTTTTGTAGGAGCCCACTTGCCAGACAGGTTGCAGAGTGCCAGGTTGGGCGCATATAAGCTTGGTTGGTGAAGGGTCTGGTAGGATACTCTACTGCCTCAGGGCTTGCATGCCTTCCTCCAGGGTGTTGAGATGGACGGTCAGTCCATTGAGTGAGAGACAGGGTTGCGGGGTATTTCCACTTATGTGGAATCTTTTGGTTGCATAGTGCTTTGGTCATGGTCGCCAAATTCTTGTGGCAGTTCTGAAGGGTGTGTTGCAATAGGTCAGGGAGCAGATGTACCAATGAATAAGGTGCTGGAAGATTGACCATCTGTCAGGAGGCAGTTAGAATCCTCTCTTTCACATGAAAGAAGTGGATCCGGAGCAGAACATCCATTGACATCCCTTAAGGGAGAAAAGGGGGCTTTGGAAGCCTGTGAATTCTGTCAATCAGGACGTTTGTTGGGGTTAGAGAAGGCACTAAGGAGGAAAAAGAGGGTCTGAGCAAATTGTTATATTTGATCTGGCAGCACTGACTCTGGGACCCCTCTTAGTTTGATGTTGTTCCTCTTGGACCTATCCTTCAGGTTGCCACCTTTTTTTTTTTAGCCAAAGGATATCATCTGAGTGGGCCGCATGAGCATCCACCATTGTATTAAAGGACACAGTGACATCAGACATTGGACGTTTCCACCATGTCTACCCTCTTTCCCAAGTCTTGGTCTCAGCTTTAAATTCATGTATGCAGGAAAACATGTCAGCATGCAGGGACCAGCGCAGGGACAGCAGCATGTCTTCCAACATGGTATCTGAGACCAGCTGACCTGGGGTGGGAAAGGCATCTATGGTGTCAGACTGGGATGGTGACACAGAGGCTTGAGCCACGCTTACCACCATAGGGCCTGCTGGATTGATGCTGCTGGGAGATTCCCTGTGGAGCTTGGATTTATGATTGGGTGGAGGACCCTGAGGAGACCACGCTGCTATTGCAGGAAGATAAAGGTCCATCAGGGCCTGTAGCATGGCCGGAGAGCTGGCCCTAGTTGCAAGCTGGCTTCAGTGAGCTTACAACACACTTCAAAAAGTTCTGAAGCATGCTAGCAGCTTGTTTAAAGTGGCAATCAAAAGCCCCATTAACATTTGTGTTCAAAATTTACAAACTGGAGACGAATGGTACTTTAAAAGCTTCAACAAAACTTGCTGAAAGCTATGCACATATTTTTTCAAGGCCCTTATAAAAGAGGAAGCCCATGTGAAACAGGCCTAGCAGTTGTGGGGAACAGTTAAATCAGCCGTCTTTGGTTGTAAAGGATAGGGGGCTTTGGTTCTGCTATAAAGCTAAAGTTTCTCCTGCCACTCAAATAGAAAAGGCCAAATTAAACTTATAATGAATAAAACCTTACGAACAAAGCATAAAAATAGCCACCTTACATGTGGCTTCCAACAAGTTCACTAATCTTTGTCACCCAGGTTCCCAAAACCTGAGAAGAGAATCCTACCAAAATTCTGAGCGATGTCACTCTAAATTAAGCAAATGCACTGGAAACCTGGGGGTAGGTTGACTTTTTTATTTTTATATTTACAGGGGAATGACGCTAGGAAATACAGTAGAGTCAGGTTTTAAGTGATTGCTTAGAAGTAGTTATAAATGGAATGGTTATCCTGACCCTGGATTCACAGCAAAGTTGTTGTTTTACAAAGCAAACAGGCATTCATGTTAACAATTGTGGTTCAGATCTCTAAACATATCAGACAGATTTGGTCAACATACAGATGTCAACAAGCACACTTTTATTTGATGGCAAGCCTTCACCATAAGTGTATATGCTTATTTGGTTTTTTCCAAAATCCATATAGGGGTACAGTGGCGGCTGGTGAAATTTTAGTATGGGGGTGCGCCAGACCCTGCCCTTCCTTTTTGACCCCTGCAACTTCTCATAAGATCCACCCCTTATCATTTTCACCCATTGTGTCAGGAGTATACAGTCCAGCATCACCAGATAGGGTAAACAGGCTCACCAGATAGGGATATATAGAGTCATCAGATAGGGGTATACAGTGTCACCAGATAGGGGTATACAGAGTCATCAAATAGGGGTATACAGAGTCACCAGATAGGGGTATACAGAGTCACAAGATAGGGGTATACAGAGTCACCAGATAGCAGTATACAGAGCCACCAGATAGAAGTATACAGAGCCAGATAGCAGTATACAGAGCCACCAGATAGCAGTATACAGATCCACCAGATAGCAGTATACAGATCCACCAAATAGCAGTATACAGAGCCACCAGATAGCAATATACAGATCCACCAGATAGGAGTATACAGACCCACCATATAGCAGTATACAGAGCCACCAGATAGGAGTATACAGAGCCACCAGATAGGACTATACAGAGCCATCAGATAGGAGGATACAGAGCCACCAGATAGGAGGATACAGAGCCACCAGATAGGAGTATACAGAGCCACCATATAGCAGTATACAGAGCCCCAGATAGGAGTATACAGAGCCACCGTATAGGAGTATACTCAGTGGCTTGTGGTCGGCTCTCAGCTGGCCGCAGCTCCACTCCAGGCTGGTGATGACAGGAGATGAGGACTTGTCTTGGCCTGGAGGACTCAGTCAGGAGTGGAGTCAGTCTCAGGAGGAGTGTGGGACGGTGGGACCCCAGTCACTCCCCGTCAGTGCCAGTTGGAGGTGGTGGTCTGGCTGTGACTGCTGGGCTGGCACCTGGCTGGCAGGTTGAGGCAGTCACTGAGTGTCGGGCAGTGCACAAGAGAGTCGGGGGGCCCGAGTTGGCCTGGCACTGCCGGTCCGCACTCGTCATCTGAGGAGGATGGACGGGAACCCGGCGGGGACGTGCTGTGCCTGCGTGAGCAACTGGCAGTCATTGGGCTCAGGCAGCCAGTTAGTGTAAGGATGTGCGCTTCTTTAGCGTGGATACCTTACAATTCAGGACTGACCAACAGGCTCACTACTTGCTGTCAGCAGACAGAAAGGAGCCTAAAAAAAAAAAATCAATATACCGGTGCCTCCTTTAGGGGTCGGCCTGACTTTTTTTTTTTCTTCATTGCCGGCGATGAGGCGGCGCCCAAGCGCCCCTTATTGACCGTCCGCCGCTGTAGGGGTACACTCAAGATAATAATGCAAAGCATCCATAAGGTCATGTGCTGGGTCACGTTGCCTGTTGGATCAGTATATTTCAGCAAATTTAGATAGCTTCACAGATTTTTACCTATGAGATAAATACTGTGACAGATCCAACCAGCACATGGGGCTTTTGGAGCGGACTAGGGGCAAGCTTCCAACCCACTGATTATGGCCCATGGAGAGAGCATATCATTCTCTAATCATGAACAACTGCTTAATGGACGCTGAGAGCGAGGCTTTGATTAATTCTCTCAATATGGACAATAATAAGTCTGGAGTGGATGGAAAGGTGTATTATTAATCTTGTACAGGGTAATGGCCAGAGGAAACATGGTGGCTCTCCTGCAGACTGGATTGGAGAGGTTCCTTCACTTGGAACAGTAGCATTTATCAACCTTAATAGATCTATGATGATAAATTAATTCCACTTTATCAGAATGTCGGGACAATGCTTGTCTTATGATGTCTAATAGACAGAATACTCTAGTTTGTGTCTGTTCCATTGTTAATTGTGTTAATTGGGTCACCTATTGTTTCTATCTGTCTGGTAGTATTAGGATTAGCATTATGTGTATGTTGGCTGTACCTTAGCTATGTTAATAATATCCCTGTTCACAGTTTATATTGTATACGATAGTGTGATCAATCCCTCACCTGATTGTGCGGTATATAAATTCTGTGTGAGTTTTCAATAAAGAGTTCCAGTCTGCATGTACAAGCTATTTTCGGCTAGGCTTGTATGCTTAGCTATAATATCTGGTTCCTGGTTCCAGACTGGAGGAAGCTGTATACTGACAGAAGCACCCAAGCTGGGTGCTGGACGTTTCCTTCACAAATACTAAATCCAAAATACTAAGTCCATAATGTTGTGTACACATTTAAGGCTAGAACTTATCTGTTAGATAACCTGATTTTTGAAAGTGGAGCTTACCTGCTGTGGTTGTCGTGTATACAGCGCCACACTGATTGCCAGAAGGGCAGGTGGTACTAGAGCCTGTACAGTATGAGGTTTGTGTACTTGTGCATTCCATGCAAGACAGTGAGTGACCTATATAGAGATAAATAATGCCAGTTGGCTACAATTATTTTAAATACTATTACTATTGCTCTGCAGCAACTAAACAAATTTAGACTTTCAATCCCCAGCTGTCATTTCCCAATGCAGATTTGGGGTGGTTGTAAACATTTATGTGTACCCAGTGGAGTGACTGGCCTCAAACGATACACAGAGATTAAAGACATATTCCTACATAAGTTTTACCTGTTTATCTGCAGTCTTCTCTTCTATACATCCATTCAAAGTTCAGAATTTATAAAGCTTGTCTGAGCGTTCAGAAAACAGGGGTCAGAGAGCTAAAATTACATAATGTAGAGCTCAGTGGGGAGAGCTCTGAGAGCTGTTTTGAGCGAAGGGGCACACCTTTGTTCACGCTGAGGCTGTCAATCTCAAGCTGTGTGCTACACTTACTAATTGTAGATATCAAATCCTAGATTAACCAACAGAACAACAAAAAGGTATTTTTTTTTGTTTTTTCTTTTATTTTTTTTTCACCCAGGGGTTTGTCCTTTCTTATCATGAACCTATAAATAGGTTAAAGAACTCCCTTTTGTAAAAATTTGCTCTTTTCTGATATAATGTACATCAACCCCCACTTTTTGATACACAGTATTTATAAGGCTTCTTTTCATTCTCTTTTTTTTACAAAGTTCTAAATTCTATTGATGCCATGTTTGCACGCACATTACCCATATAAAAGATTTTGAGTGCGCCTTGAAGTGTTTTAAATATAATGTATATTTATTAACCGGTTCTATTTACGACGACAGTGTGGCGCTGTCTCGCGAATCACCATAAATAGGCGTCGATTCATGGACGCGCAGCTAGGGGGAGAGAGTGTGCCACACTCTGGAGGAGCGTTTTATGGTACGTTACAATTAAACTCCTACCAAACTCGACATGACGCGCACAGTGGGTCCAGACTGTAGAGCGCACAGTGGATCCAGACTGTAAACTCTATTTTAATCAGAGAAAAAAATATGTATAAACACAGGAAATCCCCGAGGAGGTTTGAAAAAATTTGGCAAGAGCCGCGATGAGCTACCAGAGGGAAAGAACAGGGAACCGCCGATGTAAACACTGCGGCTCCCCTCTCTGTCAATGGCCATTTAAAAGATCTACTGATCCCTGTCACTGGGATCAGTTAGATCTCTTATGCCTATGGTAGCCCAACCACCTCACAGTTAGAACACGCCTAGGGAACACAGTTAACCCCTAGACCTCCCCCTACAGGTTAACCCCTTCCCTGCCAATGACGTTTACACAGTAATCAGTGGATATTTAAATTTCTGATCACTGTATAAATGTCATTGGCCCCAAAAAAGTGTCAAAAATGTCCGACATGTCTGACCCAATATCAAAGTCCCGATAAAAATCACAGATTGCCCTCAAAAAAAAAAAAAAAGAAAAAAAAAAATGTAAAAAAATGGCAGAAATGAATACTCATGGTTTGTAAACGTGCCAACTTTTGCGCAAACCAATCCATAAACGCCGATTGCGATTTTTTTTTTACCAAAAATATGAGGAAGAATATAAATCTTTTTTTTATTTTTTTATTTTTTTGGATTTGTATTTTAGCAAAAAGTAAGAAATATTGGTTTTTTTTGCAAAATTTTCGCTCTTTGTTTATAGCGGTGATCAGAAATGATGCAGAGGTGATCAAATACCACCAAAAGAAAGCTTTATTTGTGGGGAAAAAAGGACGCACATTTTGTTTCGGTACACCGTCGCACAACCGCGCAATTGTCAGTTAAAGTGACGCAGTGCCAAATCGCAAAAAGTGCTCTGGTCCTACAATGGGAAATCCTTCCGGGGGTGAAGTGGTTAAATACTGTATGTTCAGACACCCTTGTATTAGGTTTTCCAATGTAGCAGAAATTTCCCTCTTACCTTTTATTCATTGTCAGATATCCATCTATTTGATCTCCAGTTTCTTTGTTATTTTGTATCTCTTGCAAATTTGTTTAGAATTTGTCACATTGACCCTTTTCAACTTGACACCCAAATGGCTCAATTTTAATAACAGAATATCTGTTCTCTTCAGGGAAGCCTATCCCATCTCCACCTAACAACTGAACTTTAACTGTCTCCATCGATCCATTCCTAAAAAGCCACCACCTTTTATATCACTTGCCCCTTCCTTTTATATTGTAAGCGCTCATGTGGCCCTCTGATCCCTCTTTTCTTTTGCCCTTTTCACACTGGCAGTAAAAAGCAGGCATTTGAGACGTATTTTTAATGCTCCTCAAACATCTAGTAAAGCAATCTGCAATTGATAATATGGACAGCTCATAGAGCTGTTCACATTATCAAAACATGAAGCATTTGTGTCTGGTTGCTGCGCTTCAAAAATAAAGTGCAGCAACAAGCCATTTGGCTGTCATGTCGAACCCACTGTGCGCTGTACAGTCTGAACCCACTGTGCGCTCTACAGTCTGAACCCACTGTGCGCTCTACAGTCTGAACCCACTGTGTGCGTCATGTCGAGTTTGGTAGGAGTTTAATTGTAACGTACCATAAAACGCAACTGTGCATGTTTGCAATGTGTCAAGAACATATCAGAGAGGTGTACAAAAAATTGGGCATTTATCAAGTGTATATAAAGCCTTCTATTGTATTGTGTCTATGCCGTCTTTTTATTTTGAAAAGTGTTGCACAAACTGTAGGTGCTATATAAATCCTGTATTAGAATAATTCCTCTGTGGAAACATGTAAGCTAGAATTATCATATGAGATGTAAAAATCAAAATTGTTTTATAAAGCAAAGGTTAGAAAGCAAAATAAAATGTATAAGAAAATGTAAAAAAATCATATTATAATATATATATATATATATATATATATATATATATATATATATATATATATACACACACACACACACACATTTTCACTTACCTGTGTTTGCAAGGGCTGCAAGGATAAAAAATAACCCCAGAGGACCCATCATTAAGTAAGATTATGCTTTGTGACCAAAAAGGAAAAAAACACAATGTCCTTGCTTCCACCTTCAGCCTTATATATACTGTATATCCAGCTGCATGGGACAAGGGGAGTGGTAGGTAAATGACAAGTGGGAGGTTTTAAAAAATTTGCAATTTCAGAAAGATTAAACTGAAGCTGTGAAATTTTGCCTGTTCGTTAATGGTTTATGCTACTAAACCCTTAAGATTGCTTAATTAAAACAAAATTAGAAAAAGCATTGATATACTTTGGCCTAGGTGCACATATATGTGTTGAGAAATAACTCAGTTTCCAGATTCAGGCATGCATTTCTGTTTGAATTGCATTACATGTTTAATGTGATTTTACTGCACTATTATTTATTAAATCTGCCTTCTCCATAGAGTTCTCTGGTCATTTTATATTTCATTTATTTTCTTCACTATGTGACTGGGGGATTAATTGTAATTTAATTCTTTGTTCACCACTTTATTACTTTCACCTCTCAGGGCTGGTCCAATACATTGTGCTGCCTGGGTCCAAGAATGAAATGCTACCCCCCCCCCAAAAAAAAAAAAAACAACACAAAAAAAAAACAACCCACCACCAAAAGGCCCCCGCATCCATTGTTTTATATTACCAGAATTAAAACTAAAATAACATTTATCAGATAGACAGATTTACATGCAACAGCGGTGGTGCTGGCGGGTTCAGTCAGAGGCGGCGGTGGTTAGGGGTTCAGACACAGGCAGGGTGGTGTGGGGGGGGGTTAGAAACAGACAGGGGTGGTGGGGGGG
>BLSH010530255.1:47931-62159 GCA_018402905.1 Glandirana rugosa
TGTATGTTATGTTTTACCTTCAAGGGAAAGACGGAGAGTCGAAGGGTGGTTCCGGCATGTCGGGTGGAGTCTGAGGGTCTTCTGGAAAGGTGAAAGACGCTTTGGGATCGGTAGGGGTCCCAACTCCAGGGGTTGACCATGTCGCTGGATGTTCCCTGTTCGAACGGAGTGCGGAGTAGGTACCTGTGGGAAGGCCAGTCTCTACTGAAGGTGGAGTCCTCTTCTTCTGGGAGAAGAGGTTCTGGAGTTTCTTGGGTTTCCGGGCCTTTACTTCAGGTGTAGTCCTCGAGGTCATGGCGGGGGCGTCTGTGAATAGGGGACGCTGTGGGGCTGATGTGGACTTCATTTCCGGGCCTTTGGGTTCTTTGAGGTCTTGGAGAAGAGGGTCTTCTTCTCCTGAGGTGGAAGTCATCTCTGACCGGAAGGGTGTCCATGGATGAGGCGTGAGGCAAGCTTGTCCCTTGTAGGTCGCTGTACCAGTTGGGGACCTCAACCCTGGGGATGGCTAGGGTTTCGCAGAAAGTGGAAAGGTCTTCTGGGAGTCTGAGGTGGGCTGTACGGCCTTGGTGGGAAGCTGAGAGGCAGAAAGGGAACTTCCATTTTGTATTGTATGTTTCTTGTGCGCAGTTCTTCCAAAAGGGGGCGCAGGTCTCTCCTTTGTTTCAAGGTTATCGGTGAGAGGTCCTGGAAAATTTTAATTTCTGAGCCTTGGTATAGAAGAGAGCGGCGTAGCCTCGCGTTTCTTAAGATGTCTTCCTTTAACTTGTAGTTGACAATGTGACAGATGACATCTCTGGGGGGGGTCTGAATCTCTACCTCTTGGCCTTAGTGCCCTGTGTAGACGTTCAAAGTCGATAGGTGTTTCTGGTGGGCGGCCCAAGAGGTCGTTGAATATGGATATGGTGGCCTGAGCGATCCTGGCCGGTTCTACCGATTCTGGTATGCCCCTCACCCGAATGTTGTGCCTGCGGCCCCGGTTGTCCAGGTCTTCAATTTGGCGGTGAAGGTTTCGTAGTTGGATGTCATGTATGCTTATTTTAGATTGCATTTGGTGGGGCTCAGCTTCATGTCGTTCTGAGGTAGATTCAATGTTGTCTATTCGGTTGGCTACGATTTGCAGGCCTTGTTTCAGGTCAGTGATGGCTGCTGCCAGTGCCGACTTGATGTCGTCTGCCACAGTTTTGAGGTCTTGTAGGTTTAAAGGTTGGGGGTGGCAAGGTTGCGGGTATGTAGAAAATGCAGAGGGTTGGGATGCCGTATGCCCATTTTGGGGATTCGGACTGGGGGTACATGTGGGGGGTGCAGAAGCTGTGGAGGTCCATATAGGGGCCTGGGCTTCACATGATTGGGATCTGAACATCTCTGATATATTGATCCCCCCTTGCATTTCATTGTCTCTTGGGGATCTGGAGCGAGATTGGGGAGGGGTGTCATTAGTTTTCCCCATTCTGTATGTGTCTATTGTTCCCTGTGCAAAGAGTGCTCACCACTGGGTCCTATGCTTGAATTCCTTCAGGCCTCCATTATGGAGGAGGGCTAGGCCGGAGCTTTCCTGGGTTTTCTCCTTTGACTAATCGTGTAGGAAGTCTTCTGGGGTGATTCAGTAAGTTCTGCTGAAGCCTCTGGGGTCTGGGTGTCAGCAGGACAGCGGAGGGAGGGTTGCAATGTCCGGCGGCCGCGCCTTCAGTCCCGGCGTTTGTAGGCCGCAAAGCCGCGGCCTCGATTTTCGGCCGTGCGGATGGCGGTGAGCAATCGGCCCGAGACTGGGCTTAAAATGAAGCCTGGAGTGTGGGGGTTAAGGCTGGGGTAGTTTGGCTTCTCACCTTGCTGTCCCTCGGTCGGATTACCTCGGATTGATGTGGTGGTTGGCGGAGCTCTCTAAGAGTGCGTCTGCTCGAGCCGACGTCAGGCCACGCCCCCCCTTAAACTCATATAGGATAAATTTAGTACAGAGCAATCATCAGTAAAGTAGTAATATAACATACATAAAACACAATATAAGTGTACCAAAAAACCCCCAAAAAGTATTTTAATATTTTATTATTATTATTATTATACAGGATTTATATAGATTTTAATATCCAAGTGCTTCCGTTTACATATGCTTTTAATGATAGGTAGAGTATTCGTTTTTTTTTCTTCTAGTTCTGAATTGTTTTTTTTTTGACGGTTCTGGGAAGAAGATTGAATTGTATTGATATACTTTGATATTAAGAGACTTTTTTTTGTGGTACTTATATTGTGTTTTATGTATGTTATATTACCACTTTACTGATGATTGTGTTGTACTAGATTTATCCTATATGATTATTGTATATATTGTGGGAGATTAGCCCCTAATGATCACTCTTCAGAAGAAATCATTCAGCTTGGAGTTCAGTTTCTTTAAAATCTGGCGGCTTGCCAGGTTTTATTATTACAGGTTTGCAAGCCGCCCGACGCTAAACTAAACACTCAGAATCCTCTCTATACAGTGTGGGGCTGTCCCCAACACCCACAAAACATAAGCACAGTGCAAACCTTGTTCTTTGAGTCCATATTAGCACACAGAGCTCACACAGCTTTCTCCCTCTGAGATCCAGGATAGAGCTCTCCTCTGCTCTCTTCCTGGTCATGAAATGCAGGTGGAGAGGGGTTTGAGTGGACCAGAAAGTCCGGGCCGGATCCAGCTCTGCCACGGTGGCTGCAAAACCCGGGTCAGACTCTCGCTAGTCGCCTCAAAACCAGTGGCGTAACTAGAAACTTCAGGGCCAGAATGCAAGAAGCCATGAAGGGCCCCCCTCACACCTGGAAAGGGCCAGTTCCTCTAAAACTTGTTGGCAGAACGCCAGGGCTGGTCTCAAGCGTGTGGCTGCATATAAAGGAACCGATCTCCCCGCCCCCCACTTCTCCTCCTCTCCCTCCATTCAGCGGCTGCAGGAGGAAGATGAAGAAATTGATCCTTAATCTGTTTCCAGTCAGGGCACCCTTGAAGTATACCCCTAGGTGAATGAGGCTGCACTGCAGCCACTCCACAACTGTGTGCATTGCACGCAATTGCAGCATAGTGATAATGCATTTAGAGGGTTAAAACAGTCGGTCAGGAGACAACGAACTTGGATTGTCCCAGAAACAATTTGTTCCATCATCAGATCACCAGGTTAACCCCTTGGGTAATGACCCACAACCCACAGTATGGTGATTAATTGCTTATAAAATCCACAACACCTGCTTGGAAGCGCCTTAAAGGATCCCCTTTTTCCTTTGCAGGAGGCAACAAATTGCCTCTTTACCGGTTGTCAAATGCCTCTGAAAAGCATGGATCGCTTTTCAGGGAAACAGCATTTTTTAGCTGGTACTATGAACAAGCGGGAAAAAAAATAGTTCTGATTGCACACATAGGGGGTCAGGATTAAAAGCGCATACATATCATGTGCATACATACATGTAAACACACATGTACACACACACATATATATAAACACATACACATATGCTGTATATATAAGTACACGCGCATATATATATATATATTTATATTTGTAAAATTTGTAATGTGCCAAGACCTGAACTTTCAACCCCTGGGAGTGCTGGTGCTAGTCCCCACTGTGGAAAGTAAATTCCTGGCCAAGTGGCAGGGTCCCTTTGAGGTTAGGAAAAGAGTATGGGAGATAAACTACAAAGTTTACCAGCCAGGGAAGAGAAAACTGGAGAAAATTTACCATGTGAATCTCTTAAAACCATGGAAGGACAGAGAGAGTTTACTGACCGCCTCCCCTCCATAAAAGGACAGGGTACCAATGACCCCTGACATCCCCATAACTGAGTCCTTGTCTGTAACGCAACAAAATGACGTTAAAGAATTTGTGAGTAAAAATTTAGACTTTTTCTCCCCTTTACCCGGACTGACCTCAGTGATCCAGCATGACATAATCACGAAACCAGGTGTTCACATAAATGTGAAGCCCTATAGAATCCCTGAGGCTAGACGAGAGGCAGTGGCAAAAGAAATCAAAACCATGTTAGAATTGGACGTGATAGCGGAGTCCCACAGTGACTGGTCGAGCCCCATAGTGCTGGTCCCGAAGCCCGATGGCACTATCAGGTTCTGTAATGACTTTAAAAAGTTAAATAGTGTGTCCAAGTTTGATACATACCCGATGCCTCGGGTTGACAAACTTATAGACCGATTGGGAGGTGCCCAGTACATAACAGCCGTAGACCTAACTAAGGGCTATTGGCAGATACCCCTAACAGAGACAGCAAAGGAGAAGACTGCCTTTTCTACCCCTGAAGGGTCATTTCAATACAAGCGGATGCCATTTGGGTTACACGGTGCCCCTGCATCATTTCAAAGAATGATGGATAAAACCTTAAGACGGCACCGCTCCTACGCAGCCGCCCACTTGGATGATGTGGTCATCCACAGCCCAGATTGGGAATCGCATCTGTCCCGAGTGCAAGCAGTGATAGATTTCCTTAGGAAAGCGGGTCTCACAGCCAGCCACAAAAAATGTGCCATCAGTCTAGAGGAGGCCAAATACCTTGGCCACATTATCGGTCGGGGATTCGTTAAATCGCAAACCAACAAACTAGAGACAATCCAAAAATGGCTACAACCTCTAACTAAAAAGCAGGTGCGTGCATTCCTGGGTATCATGGGGTACTATAGGTGCTTTATACCCAACTTTGCCACCATTGCGGTCCTCCTGATGGACCCGACAAGGGGTAGAGGGTCGGCGTTTCAGAAGTTAAAACAAGCCCTCTGTGTACAACCGGTGCTTGTGTCCCCAGATTTCACCAAGGTATTTGTGGTGCAGACTGACACCTGTGATGTGGGTACTGTCCCAGATCAGAGACGGGGAGGAGCACCCGGTTGTATACCTGAGCTGAAAATTAAACAGGCATCAAAACAAAATATGCCATCGTCGAGATAGAATGCCTCGCTATTAAATGGGCCTTGGATACACTAAAGTATTATTTGCTGGGAAGGCCATTTAGACTGGTGACCAACCATGCCCCCCTGAAGTTGATGTGTGACAACAGGGAAAAAAATAGTCGGGTGAAAAGGTGGTTTACAAGTTTACACTGGAACGAAGGGCGGGAAGGCTGCAAAACAATGCGGATGCGCTTTCCCGGGTCCACTGTATGGGTGTGACAGTTGCTCAGCCGCAGGGGCTTGAGCAGAGGGGGGGGAAGCTTTCCTCAATTCACTTAAACTCTCTAAATTAACAGAAGAGGCATTATCTCATCTAAATGCCCAATTCTCTGAAAAATAAATTAGAGATGCAATACATTCCCTCCCCAAACAGAAGTCCTCAGGAATCGACGGCTTTACGGCCGAATACTATCAAACCTTTTCACATATTATAACCCCCATATTAAAGCAGCATTTGACTATGCGGCTAATTCCTCCTCTTTTCCTGAAGAAATGTTGCAGGCTACGATTATTGCTTTGCCTAAGCCGGGGAAGACGTCGGACTGTCCACAAAATTTTAGACCTATATCACTGTTAAATACCGACTTAAAACTGTACGCCAAAATATTAGCAAACCGTATTGCTGAGCACACCCCCAGACTGGTCAAAGCCGACCAGGTGGGATTTGTGCAAGGCAGACAGGCACCTGATGGTACAAGACACCTTTTCAATTTGATCAAAATCACAGAGACCCGCAGTGCACCCACCGTTATATTGACTTTAGATTCTGAAAAAGCATTAGACAGGGTGCACTGGGGGGTAGCTAGAAGCTACACTAAAGAAATTTGGCTTACAAGGATTTACCTATAAAGCAATAACAACACTATGCACAAAGCCCACAGATACGGTATATAACACCAATGTTCTCTCAGATAAATTCCCTATCACAAATGGGACCCGTCAGGGGTGTCCATTGTGCCCCCTGATATTCTCATTGTTGATGGAAGCCCTGGTGGAGGCCATTGGATCGAACAATCTGATATCAGGAATTAAAATTGGAGAACAGTCCCACAAAGCGGGACTGTTCGCCAATGATGTGGTCCTCACTCTTACCAATCCGGCGTCTTCCCTGCAATCTGCGAAAAAAGTCTTGGAGGAATTTGGGTTGATTTCCTATTATAAGTTGAATGTTACTAAATCCGGTATTCTGCCTATAGGACTTCCAAGAGCACTACTATTACACCTTAAACAGAAATTCCCAGTTCAATGGGAAAAGGAATCTCTAATGTACTTGGGAATCTCGATAACCTCTACAGCAGCTAATACATATGAAGGTAACTTCCCTAAATTGCTAAACACCATAAAAACTGACTTACAACATATTAGTAACTATGAGCCATCTTGGATAGGCAGAATAGCTGCACTAAAAATGACAACACTACCCAAGATCATATACAATTTTAGGATGATCCCCATAAAAATCCCAGAACAATTTTTCAACGAAGCAGACAAATTATTCCGTAGATTTATATGGAAGAGGGGAAGGGCCAAGATATCGTATCCCATGCTACTCAGACATAAATTAAAAGGAGGGATCACCTTCCTAGATCTTAGAAAATACCACTACGCAGCTTTATTGGACCAAGCCAAAGCCTGGTTTGACCCAACTACCAACAAACACTGGGTGGAAATTGAAAAATACATTTTGAAGAACAGACAGCTCCCGGCGTTATTTTTAGCACACCTAACAGGCACAAATACCCATTATGAAAAATTTCCCTCCATAGAGGCCACGCCAGACGCTTGGGAAAACCTACACAGATCATCCCCAGGGGAGGACCTCCAAACACACAAAAATCTTCAACTACACATATATGAATATTTAACCACTTGCCGACCGCCGATCGGCATTTGACGGCGGCAAAGTGGCTCTTTAAGGCAAATCGCCGCCATCTGACGGCGGCTGCCAGATCGCGCACAGTGAGCGCGCGCGCCGCCAGAGGCGCGCCCGCGCGCTCACTGTGTCTGGGGAGGGCCAGGGAGCGGGTGCGGCGGAGTCGATCTCCGCCGGCCACCCGCGATGCCCCCCCCCGGAGTGAAAGAACGGAGGTCCATGTAAGTAAACACGGACCACCTCTACACGGAAGGTGTGATCGCTTCCCTTCCCCTGCTAGGGCAGTCCCCCCACAGTAAGAACACGCCCAGGGAACACAGTTAACCCTTAGAGCGCCCCCTGCAGGTTAACCCCTTCACTGCCAATGGCATTTACACAGTAATCAGTGCATTTTTATAGCACTGATCGCTGTATAAATGCCAATGGTCCCAAAAAAGTGTCAAAATGTTCCGACATGTCTGCTGAAATATCGCAGTACCGCTAAAAATCGCAGATCGCCGCCATTACTAGTAAAAAATAAAAAAATAACTAAAAACCCCAAAAATGAATTCTCATCATCCGTAAACGCGACCACTTTTGCGCAAACCAATCAATAAACGCCAATTGCGATTTTTTTTTTATCACAAATATGAGGAAGAATATAAATCAGCCAAAACCGATGAAAAAAAATGTTTTTTTATATATTTTTTTGGATTTGTATTTTAGCAAAAAGTAAGAAATTTGGTTTTTTTTGCTAAATTTTCGCTCTTCTTTTGTTTATAGCGGCGATCAGAAATGATGCAGCGGTGATCAAATACCACCAAAAGAAAGCTCTATTTGTGGGAAAAAAGGACGCAAATTTTGTTTGGGTACAACGTCGCACGACTGCGCAATTGTCAGTTAAAGTGACGCAGCACCGAATCGCAAAAAGGGCTCTGGTCCTAAAGTGTGAAATCCTTCCGGGGCTGAAGTGGTTAATAGCCAATCTGAAAGTACTGCCGTGGCTAAAAGAGAACATTATGACATATAAAGAACTACTCTCAACAACCTAGACTCATACGCTTTAAATAAACTAATACACTTCCACGGGGCAAATAAAGACACTCACTACACAGTCCACAAGGAAGTGTGGAACTATCTAAGCTCCAAATTTAACCAACCCAAAGGACTGTCCTGGTTTTACAACATACTTCAGCAAAAAAAGGGAAATTACCAGATCTTCTAATATGCTCAATTGGGAAAAGGAAATAGGATCCCCAATCTCGACCTTTGAGTGGCAGAAAGCACTTCAAACCGAATACGCCCACACACATTGCACAAACCACTGGGAGCTAATGATGAAAATCCTATATAGAACGTACCTGTATATGACCCCAGTCAGAATTTCACAATTATGTAAAACAGATGCCAGCTTCTGTTTGAGAGAATGCGGCAGTGCAGGGAGTATTTTACACATACTTTGGGGTTGTAAAGGCCTAACCAGTTTCTGGAAGGGAGTGTTTGCGTTAATAACTAGAATAACAGGGTTGGTAATTTGACGGAACCCTAAATTAGCTCTGCTAAACGTAGGAATGCATCTAATAAGCCCATCCCTTAGACCACTAACTCACATACTTATAACTGCTAAACTAACGATTACCTCAAAATGGAAATCAAACAACGCACCTAATGTATCGGAAGTAATATAAAGAATAAAATCTCATTATAAATATGAAAAATTCTTTGCTACCCACTCATTAAGAGTAGCCCACTTTAACCAAAACTGGGCACCTTGGGTGTCATGCTTCACAGAAGATTAACTAATTGTCTTTCTATAAGTTTAGAGTTCTGGTGCATTTCATTTTGTTACCTTTATACTTTCTGTTTTCTTTTAATAAATCTGTTTTTACATTATATTGGTGAATGTACAGAGAAGTAACATACAAATCTTAAAGCCTACCTAACATGCAAGGTGGAAGTAAGTCCCCACCCCCCCGGGCACAGTTTGCTTCCAGATGGGGCGCCAAGGGGGTGTGCTGGAGACGAAGGATAGATGATAACTAAGAAATGTAATTTTAATAATATCTAGTTACTGGAAAATTGGTATTACACCTGGCTACAGAATCTCTGTTTTGTAAGAAATAAGTTATAAGATATATTGGTACAATATAACTTGCTCCTGAAGAAAGTATTATGCTTGTATCTTGTTGGAAAACCCGATAAAAATTATTTGAAAGAAAGTAAATGTTGCATTTCATTAGGAAATCAAGGTCCCATGGTCTGGAGGGAGAGTGGAATAGCACAAAATCCAGGTTGCATGAGTTCCAGTGTGAAGATTCCACAGTCAGTGATGATTTGGGGAGCCATGTCATCTGCTGGTGTTGGTCCACTGTGTCCAAAGTCAGCGCAGCCCTCTACCAGGAAATTCTAGGGCACTTCATGCTTCCCTCTGCTGATCAGCTTTATGGAGATTCTGAAATCATTTTCCAGCAGGACTTGGCAGCTGCCCAGAGTGCCAAAAGTACCAATATCTGGTTTAACCACTTATAGACCGCCCACCGCTTATATACTGCGGCAGGGTGGCATTATTGCGCGAAACAACGTACCTGTACATTGTTTCGTGCACTAGATACTGCCAGGGGGGAGCCAATCCGCGGATTCAGCAAACCCGATGTCCACCTTCCACCCGCGATCACTCCACAGAGAGGCAGATCGGGGATCTGCCTATGTAAACAAGGCAGATCCCCATTTTGACATGGAAGCACACAGAGATCCCCTGTTCCCTGTAATCAGGAACAGCGATCCCTGTGTACTTTCTGTCAGTCCGTCCCCCACACAGTGATCAGTGCATTTTTTTGAGCACTGATCACTGTATTGGTGTCACTGGTCCCACAAAAAGTGCCATTTAGGGTCTGATTTGTGCGCCCCAATGTTGCAGTTCTGCTAAAAATTGCTGATCGCTGCCATTACCAGTAGAAACATTAAAAAAAATTAAGAGTCCATAAATCTATCCCATAGTTTGTAAACGCTATAACTTTTGCACAAACCAATCAATATACACTAGTTGGGATTTTTTTTACCAAAAATATGTATAAAAATACATTTTGGCCTAAATTGATGAAGAAGAATTTGTTTTTATTACATTTTAATTGGCTGTGTATTATAGCAAACAGTAAAAAATATTGTTGTTTTCTTTTTCAAAATTGTCTGTCTTTTTTTGTTTATAGTGCAAAAAATAAAAACCGCAGAGGTGATCAAATACCACCAAAAGAAAGCTCTATTTGTGGGGAAAAAAGGGCATCAGGTTTATTGGGGCACAGCGTCGCAATTGTCAGTTAAAGTAACGCAGACCTGTATCGCAAAAATGGCCTGGTTATTAATGGGGTAAATCCTTCCAAGGCTGAAGTGGTTAATGATCATGGTATCACTGTGCTTGATTTGCCAGCAAACTCGCCTGGCCTAAACCCCACAGAAAATCTGTGGGGTATTGTCAAGAGGAAGATGAGAGACACCAGACCCAACAATGGAGACGAGCTGAAGACTGCTATCAAAGCAACCTGGGCTTCCATAATACCTCAGCAGTGCCACAGGCTGATGGCCTCCATGACACGCCCCATTGATGCAGTAATTCATGCAACAGGAGCCCCGACCAAATATTGAGTGCATCCTATACTGTACATGGACATACTTTTCACTAAGCCAACATTTTTGTATTAAAAATCCTTCTTTTTATTGGTCTTATGTAATATTCTAATATTCTGAGATACTGAATTTTGGGTTTTCACTAGCTGTAAGCCATAATCGTCAAAATTAAAAGAAAGAAATGCTTGAAATATATCCGTCTGTGTGTAATTAATTTATATAAAATATATGAGTTTCAGTTTTTTAATTGAATTACTGAAATAAATTAACTTTTTGATAATATTCCATTTTTTTGAGATGCACTTGTATGGTGGTGATATTGAGATCTTGTGGTCGTTGTGGACTATACATACTGTATGTAGAAAGGTCTCAGCTCTGGATATTTGATTGTCTGCTGTATACAGTATGTTGACATCCATATAGATTTACAGTATGTCACTTTGAGGTACTCGAAACAAGTATAATACATGTGTATTTACCTCACCCTATAGGAATTTACAATTATGGTCATTAAACATACTTTTAGATTACTGAAAAAAAAGGTTATATTTTATCCAGGTGGCCTTTTGGCGCATAGGGATACGCCAACTCGACCAGTTGAATCTATAATTGACACATAGGTTTGATTTATGATTATTTAAGCATCTTGTAGGTTTTGAGCTACACTCTCTGGTCTTGCTGTACAAAAAAGCCTAAGAATCGCATTGCAATGTGAACACTCATCCGATTTATCTACACTTTTCATGACACTGTGTAATCTGAGATTTCGGAATGCATCGCTCCAAACTCACACAGGACACTTTTTACAAATGCTGTGTGGGTGGTTTACATATACAGTCAGGTCCATAAATATTGGGACATGGACACAATTCTAATATTTTTGGCTTTATACACCACCACAATGGATTTGAAATGAAACGAACAAGATGTGCTTTAGCTGCAGACTTTCAGCTTTAATTTGAGGGTATTTACATCCAAATCAGGTGAACGGTGTAGGAATTACAACAGTTTGTATATGTGCCTCCCACAGGGACCAAAAGTAATGGGACAATTGGCTCCTCAGCTGTTCCATGGCCAGGTGTGTGTTATTCCCTCATTATCCCATTTCCAAGGAGCAGATAAAAGGTCCAGAGTTCATTTCAAGTGTGCCATTTGCATTTGGAATCTGTTGCTGTCAACTCTCAATATGAGATCCAAAGAGCTGTCACTATCAGTGAAGCAAGCCATCATTAAGCTGAAAAAACAAAACAAATCCATCAGAGAGATAGCAAAAACATTAGGTGTGGCCAGATCAACTGCTTGGAACATCCTTAAAAAGAAAGAACGCACCGGTGAGCTCAGCAACACCAAAAGACCCGGAAGACCACGGAAAACAACTGTAGTGGATGATTTCCCTGGTGAAGAAAACACCCTTCACAACAGTTGGCCAGATCAAGAACACTCTCCAGGAGGTAGGTGTATGTGTGTCAAAGTCAACAATCAAGAGAAGACTTCACCAGAGTGAATACAGAGGGTTCACCACAAGATGTAAACCATTGGTGAGCCTCAAAAACAGGAAGGCCAGATTAGAGTTTGCCAAACTACATCTAAAAAAGCCTTCACAGTTCTGGAACAACATCTATTGGACAGATGAGACCAAGAACAACTTGTACCAGAGTGATGGGAAGAGAAGAGTATGGAGAAGGAAAGGAACTGCTCATGATCAAACCGATACCACCTCATCAGTGAAGCATGGTGGTGGTAGTGTCATGGCGTGGGCATGTATGGCTGCCAATGGAACTGGTTCTCTTGTATTTATTGATGATGTGACTGCTGACGAAAGCAGCAGGATGAATTCTGAAGTGTTTCGGGCAATATTATCTGCTCATATTCAGCCAAATGCTTTAGAACTCTTTGGACGGCGCTTATCAGTGCAGATGGACAATGACCCAAAGCATACTGCGAAAGCAACCAAAGAGTTTTTTAAGGGAAAGAAGTGGAATGTTATGCAATGGCTAAGTCAATCACCTGACCTGAATCCTATTGAGCATGCATTTCGCTTGCTGAAGACAAAACTGAAGGGAAAATGCCCCAAGAACAAGCAGGAACTGAAGACAGTTACAGTAGAGGCCTGGCAGAGCATCACCAGGGACGAAACCCAGAATCTGGTGATGTCTATGCGTTCCAGACTTCAGGCTGTAATTGACTGCAAAGGATTTGCAACCAAGTATTAAAAAGTGAAAGTTTGATTTATGATGGTTAATCTGTCCCATTACTTTTGGTCCCTTAAAAAGTGGGAGGCACATATACAAACTGTTGTAATTCCTACACCGTTCACCTGATTTGGATGTAAAATTAAAGCTGAAAGTCTGCAGTTAAAGCACATCTTGTTGTTCATTTCAAATCCATTGTGGTGGTGTATAGAGCCAAAAAGATTAGAATTGTGTTGATGTCCCAATATTTATGGACCTGACTGTATGTAAACCAACCCCATAGGAACGCATTTAATCTCTCCTGTCATGGGAATCACTGCCATTAAAAACATATCAGAAATTGCATATGTGTTAAAAGGGTATGCCAATTTTTGCCATTTGGTTTTGGAAAGAGGGGGAAAGGTAAGAACCCCTGCCACGTTTTTATTGATGTCTGATTCATCCCTCCCTATATGTCCTAGTGACCATTGTCATCTGAACAGCAAGTAAAGGAAATCTAAAATTTTACAGTTATCACTAGAACAGAAGGTAAGAGGAAATCTTCTAATGATGACACCTGTTTTGAGAGTACTTGTCTATGACGGGAATTCTGTTCACTATATAGAGATTTGCTCTAACCCGTTGCATCTCTGGGAGAAAAAGTGAAGGGAAATCTCTCTAAGAGGACTCAGACAGCACAAAAACCTCCAAAAATGTGAGAGAAGCAGCAAGCTTCCTTAATGCATGGTCTGCTACTATTGCTTTCGCAATTTCATTCCTATTGAGTCCACTCATAGCATAAACAAGTCCTTATGAAGGGTAAGTGTCTAAACCAGTGGAGGCTCATCCATAAGGGCTGTGGGGCTCTGCCCCACCAAAAAAATAAGTAAGAAATAAAAATAAAAATGAACTATAATTATTAACCAACAGCCAGCACAGCTAGATAGAAACTAGAAAGAAAAAAACCTTTGGAATTTCTCTCTAGCTGTGCTTCTGTTGCTAATTGCTGGAATAGACAGATTAGATAAGAAAGAGAAGTGTAATCTGCATAGTAACAGGGCAAACGTCCCAAATCTCACTAAAAAACCCTATCTAGAACACAGTAAAATGAATTCTCCACCATCATTGGCTGCTTTCCAACATTCCATTCTAAATATAGGAACTATTAGGGACGTCTGAACCTGCAGACCTTAAACTGCCTAGTCCATTTGGTCTCTGCCTGGGGGGGAGCTAAGATTTTCTCTGCTTGCAGTTACACATTCTAGCCTGCTGTCTAGTCATGTCCCCCCTCCACAAGTCGCACTCCGACACTTAGTCTCTACCTCCAGCAGAGTTTCCTCTCTCCACAGGGACCCTTCCCCCACCCACCATGCTGTACAGAGCAGAGGGAGAGGACATGGAGGAGACTGCAAGGTATTTCTGGGCATACATGACAGGGAGCTCCCAGCAATACACAGGCAGTGATTAGTTTGCATCCATAGATAACACATAAGGCTGAACAGGTCTTTTGCAAACTCAGCAGTAGGATAAGAACTCTGAGCTGGCATGTAAGTCACAGGGAGTTCTCAGGGATACACAGGCAGTAATCTGCAATCAGTCTGCTGACATTGGGGAACCACAGAGCTCAGCAGCACCGCACACCCTCAGCTCTTCATGCTTTACTGTT
>BLSH010530255.1:62685-78193 GCA_018402905.1 Glandirana rugosa
ATTTTAGTGGTTCTCAGTCTATACCGATATATCTACTTGTTGTGGGTTTTTAAACCCTCTTCGTAAATCCCACGGTATGGTAACTAGATTTCATCTAAAATTTACTCTGTCGGTTCTTAAAACCCCCAAATCTGGTCACCGCCGACCACTTCAAAATTCTACCACCCCGCGGTCTGGGACGGGAAGGAAAAACGGGGTAGGGTGAAGAATCTTCGGTGTGGGGAATATCCGAGGTGGGTGAGACATGTGTTACATGTCATATTGAGTCGACAGTCAGAATTAAGCGTTATTTTATAACGACCGAGTAAGTAGGTAATTTAGGGTTTCCATTTCTTAATGTACTCGACTGAAACCCCACATAATGCCAGTCTGTGCTGGGTTCCTGTGCAGACCTCACAGCTCATGTAATTCTTTACCTTTGGGATTTAATGGATGAATGAGCCAGCAATATTTTATTGCGAATTAAGACTGACAGCTGAGTTATACTGTACATTGTGTACAGAGTGGGTGGAGCCTATAAGGGGTGTGGCTTCTAAGAAGTGGGATGGGGCAAAAAGGAAGGGCAGGGTCTGGCGCCCCACCATCTTAAAACTTCACCAGCCGCCACTGGTCTAAACCCCCAAAATTCTTGGCTGTCTCATTTAAAATCTACTTTAGATCAATGGTATGGCACCCTAAATGCTTCTCCCAAATTTTTGGGTGTTGTTCATCTATATAGCCATATCTGACTCTTGGTGATTTTATGCACCATCCATGTGTGATATACTTGAGAGCTTTTTCCATAGAATTTTCTACAAGGTAGTTCAGCAATGGAAATGAGCTCAGGCATGTTTTGATTCACTTCCGAACCCAGGTGGCTGAGCCCACCAGTAAGCTGTCACCTGTAATGGGCCAATCATTTGCAGCCAAGGCATTCTCTGCCCCATGGCTGCTGGTATACACACCCTTTTTCTATGTGCAGCTATGGGGCTTGTCTTGCCACAAATGATTGGCCCATTACAGGTGATAGCTTCCTGGGTTTAGAAGTGCATCCAAACATGCGTAAGCTCATCCCAAATAGGGATGAGCCAAGCTGCCCTGGGATCTGTTTAAGCAGAGTTCAGCAAACTTCAAATATGTTAGGGTGTCAATTCCAAACCTGAATGAAATCAATAATATCTGAATTTCAATGTCAAGTTAAAGTTCCTATTTTCTGGGCTAATAGTCAAGGTGGTGTCAAAAATAGCATGGGGTGGGGATGGTCCGGCGGAAATTGTATCAATGCAAACAAAAGTTATAGAACTCAATTCAGCCAGGAGCAGTGATTTTTTTTAAATGCTTAAAATGGCACATTTAAAATGTCCAATTCCTTTAAATAACATGCCTGTAGAGTGCCCTAATCCTGCCTGTGGAGGGGTGCATTTCTGTGATGTACAAGAAAGTTATGTAGCAACACTGACATTTCATTGCCGGGTTCCTTTTTTAAAAAAAAGCACACAGACCCCTCCAAGATTCTGTTATGTATTTTGGGGGACCTTTAGAAGGGCCTGTGTGCTGTTTTTTGTTCTTTGTAATTGACAATTTTGCTGTAGCACATCCTACAGCAAGATTAAAGAAAATTTGCATAAAAATGCATGTAGTCCTCCATGAAAGGGAGGACCTGAAGGGCTGGGTGACATTAGTAATTCGTAAGGATGCAGGGGATGCAAGCACCCACTGCTTCCTTAGCAGTGGGTGCTATCTAGAAGTTATCACATTTGCCCACACCAAATACCCAACCATTGCTCAGTCTGAACATATATTTGGATCCCCCTAAGTGCAGTACAGGGACAAGGGAGGTGCAGGTGCAGCCATGGGTGAGAGGGGTCACATGGTAGGCTGCATCCTCTGTGATCTCCTATTTTTTCCCCTGCTGCCCGGTGCCAATTCCCCCACTGGGTGATCTCCCTGCAAGTGAGAGAGGCGGAGCCACCTACAGTGTGGGGAAGTACTAGCACTGACTGGTGCTTCAGCTTAATATGGCAAAAAAAGTAAGATTCGTTGAAGATGGTGCAGTTTTTTAGAAGTGGGGGGAGAAGATGAGGGCAGTGGAGGTGGAGGGTTCTGTGCAAAAGTCAGAGCTGAAGAAGGGTAAAAGTGAGATGTTGATGGGGATGCAAAGGTAAGCATCTATGGAAGAGGGCTGAACTCTACACTCTGTGAGTAGCGCACGTCTAAACTCTACACACTGTATGTAGTGCACTCCTGAACTCTGTATTCTATGTGTAACACACCTCTGAACTCTGCACTCTGGATGTAATGCATCCTGGTATTTAATGCCCCTTTAAGGCTCTCCCACTATTATTGAAATGTGGTCGCACCACATTTTTGGGGGTGGGGGGGCAGGGAGATGGGCATGATTGAGTTATTGAACCTGTTTCGAGGGATGGCCCAATACTTTTGGCAATATAGTGTAAATGAGTGAGTGGGGTGGAGGAACTTGACTGGCCTGCACAGAGTCCTGACCTCAACCCGATAGAATACCTTTGGGATGAATTAGTGCGAAAACTGCGAGCCAGGCCTTCTTGTCAAACATCTGTGCCTGATCTCACAAATGGGCTTATGGAAGAATGGTCAAACATTCCCATAGACACACTCCTAAACCTTGTGGTCAGCCTTCCCAGAAGAGCTGAAGCCTTTATAGCTGCAAAAGGTGGGACAACTCAATATTGAAGCCTATGGACTTAGACTGGCATGCCATTAAAGTTCATGTGCGAGTAAAGGCAAGTGTCCCAATACTTTTGAGAATGTAGTGTAATTCAACCCTGAGGGCACAAATAGAAAATGTCTTCTTGGTAAAGAGATAGTTACATGGCACAAAATGAGATAGAAAATAAATGTTTTTTGCAGCTTTTCTCATCCGTATGCCAGAAGAAATTATAAATGATAGTATGTCTGTAAACATTTTTATTTATTCAGATCATGGCATAGAGCAGTGTTTCTCAACCAAAGTGCTTTGGCACCCTTGGTGGCCACCTGAGTTCTCCTGGGGAGCCATGAGCATAGGACCCAGCTTGCCCTGGATCAGCATCATAAATTGCCATGGCAGGGCAGACCATCCACCGCCACCATATCAACCAATGATGTTCTAGGGCCAGGACAAATTATATCATTTGCTGCTATGGTGACAGCAGCTGACTTGTCCGCACCATGGCAGCGCATGATTCTGATCTGGGGCACACAGCATGTAGAGCTGCCCCCAGCTTTCAGGAAAATATGTCAATCTGTCTCTTCCAAAACTTTTTCACCTCTAGCCCTCATCCACACTGCTGGAACCAAAAGGTGGTACCTTGATGTGAAGGGATTGCGTAATGGGGTGGGGAGGGGGGTTCTGTGATGGGGAGGCTGTCCTGTGAAGAAGGAACTCAGTCATAATGGGGGATCTGATGTACAGGGGGCCACCGATATATAGGTGGGACCCTGATGTGATGAGGGACATCTGAGTTGAAGGGGTGACACTGAAGACAAGGGGGGGGACTCTGATGTGATGGGGGGGCTCTGACATGATGGGGAAACTCTGATGTTGTGGGGGTGCCTCTGGTGTAAAGGGATGTCTCTGATGTGATGGGAGGACAAGGGCCAAATTTAAGCCCTGAAGGGCCCAGGGCATTTCAGGTTCAGGGAACCCTTCATACACTGATATGGTTTACATTCACAGTGACAGTCACACATTTTCCAAATGCACAACATAACATCATTGTGAGGCCATGCATACACATACACATGCAGTCATAGGCTACCTTTCTTCAGAGTGTAAGCACTCTATGTGTGGTTTGCTTGAACTGCCAAAATTAATTTTTAAAAATGAAACAATATATCAGTCCAGAATAAAAACCGTAACAGATGATGGCAGGCAAAATATTACTTCCCAATATACATTTAATAAAAGAATGTTTTAATATATGTTTTATATTATTTTATTTAATTTTTTATTGTTTTGGCCCCTTCTGTCCAGTGGGCACAGGGCAGTTGCCCCTTTTGCCCCCTTATAAATCCACCACTGGGGTGGACCTCTGTTGTGATGGGGGTTACCCATTGATAAGTAATATTTATGTTTTGTTACATTCTTTTCCATGCTTTTTAAGGGTGCCCCAAGTGAAAAAGGTTGAGACATGCTGGTATAGAGAGTAGTAATGTGTCACATTCAACTGAACTTATTCTGCAATGTTTAATTTAAATGCTACTTCTAAAAACATTGCCTAAAGCCAGCTATAGACAGATTGAAATTTGGCCGGTTCAGCAGGCTGGTTGTACTGTTGACCGACAGTACAACCAGCCTGTGTTTTTTTTTCCGTATGATTTCTGCTGCCGGCTACAGCCAGCAGCAGTGATTATTGGATTCTGATGGCTGATCATTACAGAGGAAGTGTAGCACTAGAATTATTGGTCTCGCTCTGAAATTATTGACAATACCTAACGTGTGGTGCGATCAATGTTTAAATATGCGGGTGTGACCTATGTCTGCATTCGAGCACGGGAGAGGAGGGGTTGCTTTAAAAATATTTATTTTTATTTATTTTAATTTTTTTTCTTTTTACACTGTCCCCTATTTTTTTTTTCCATCACTGTTATTCCTCTCATAAAAATGTAAACATCTCTTGTGATAGAAATTTGTGATAGAAATCTTCTTTATGGAGAGATCTGGCGTCTGTAAGACCCCAGATATCTCCTCTACCATGGAAAGCATGAGATAAAAACAACAAAATAACATTGATCTTTGCTTTCTAGGGGGGAAAATGGCTAAATTTTTACATCTGCCAGAGCCAGAAATGATGTCATGATGTCGCTTCCAGCCTCCAAGGGTCACAGAGATGGCCAGGGACCATTTGGTCCTTGGCCAACCTTGTGGTGGCCCGGGACCACAGTCGGATCAGCTCTCCGGCTTCCCGATCGCATAGGAGAGCCAATTTTTATTAACATTCAGTGCATTTATAGCCTCAGGGTGAAAAACTTTCTAAATTTAACATGGAATTCCAGGTTTACTTTGACTTTAAAAAAGTTTGTATGAGCCAAGCTAGCACTGGGGTGCATTAGGGAGACAGGGTAGTGTACTGTAACCTTATAACAGGAAGTGCCTGAATAAAGACCTCCATGGCAGCATCACCAGGCATACTTATATTGAGAGTTGCAGATTTTAAAATATGTCTGCATGTCTATGAGATCTAGCTTGCATATACTTTAAAGCAGCCATTTTCAACCAGGGTTCCCCCAGATGTTGCTAGGGGTTCCCTTGAGCTACAGCGGGTTGGCTTCCTATCTATGGTTGCCTGCATGGTTCTGGGTTCAACAACACTTGGCAAAGCCAATGTCATGACACCAAATATATTTTACGCTGCCTGTTAAGGTGGTATTCTGACCACCACTGTAAAGAGACTTCTTCCGGGGGCATGGCCTGATGCGGAGCCAAGTGGACCCGTAATCTTGGATCTCTGGCAGAGACAGGGACTATAGCGGCACATAGCAACCCATCCAAAGCCATTCAAGACCCGCTACCCCGGCAGTCCAGCTCAGGACTAGATGGGGAACATGTCCAAGAAAAGGAAGAGCGATAAAAAACCCCAGAGGTTAACAGACTTTTTCACTCCAGACCAGTGTGGGGGAAGCCAGATGGCGCTGAGGCCTACTCGTCCCCGGCCGCAGTGCCACATAATCTGACCTCAAAAAAGGGTACAATCCACCAAAATGACAGATCCCCAAACAGCCATCCATCCTACCCTCCTACCCCAATATCTAGCAGCCTGGCCAAAGCAAAACTTAGGCTGGATGGCGCTGGATTCAGCCCGGCAATGAGCCCGGTCACTGACTCAGGGGAAGACACAATTGAGATGCCGGAGTCAATTGAAACATTCCCCACACAGAATCAACCTGTATTGGACACAGTGCTCAAGGATATGCTACTCTCCCTAAGAAGGACAATCCAAAAAGATATGGCCTCCTACATGCATAGATTTACTCGGGATATCCAAGCAGTAGAATCTAGAGTGGACCATATTGAGGAAAAATGGGGGCATATGCAGCCACCATTAATGATCTGGTAGATGTCATCGAGGAAAAAGAAGGGGAGATAGATTGGATTAAAGCAAAATTGGTGGACATGGAGGACAGGTCGAGAAGGAACAATTTAAAAATAAAGGGGAGCCCAGAATCTGTTCAGCAAATCAACCTGCGCCTCTATGCTACCACAATGTTTAAATCCCTTAGAT
Source organism: Glandirana rugosa (assembly GCA_018402905.1). NCBI lineage: Eukaryota > Metazoa > Chordata > Amphibia > Anura > Ranidae > Glandirana > Glandirana rugosa. The sequence continues at coordinate 68,907 of BLSH010530255.1, forward strand.
CTGGATGTCACTATCAACCGGATCCACCGCCTGCCCAAACCGTCACACTTACCTGATCAAATGCCCTGGGATGTGATTCTATGTCTCCATTTCTTTCACATTAAAGAAAATCTTATGTCAGTTATGAGGAAAAACGAGCAAGTACCCCCTCAATATCAAGCAATACAATTCTACATGGATTTATCACAGTATACACTACAGAAAAAGAAAAATCTAAACACAGTAACAACAATACTGTGCAATCACAAAATTGTATAAAATGGGGGTACCCCACCAAGATCTCCATCACCAGGAACAATCTAACATACACAGTGGATTCTTTAAACAAAGGGCTAGCCCTTCTAAAAGAGTGGGACATCCTTCCCGATACTGACAATGAAACCGGGTAGAGCCAGAATGGAAACAAGTTACGGCAAAAAATGCCAAATCCCACATTTAAAAAGGATGGTAAGTCTAATCTCCCTAATAGTAGTCTGAGGGAGTTCTCAGGTTGAACTTAACCCCCTAATCCAATCAGCAGCAGAATGCTGTCCACGGGTGCAAGTCGCCCACCAAGGTTCTTCTATAACAGGAATCGTGAACTGTTATGTTATCTAAAGTTACATGTTAAACTCTTTTTCTTTCTCTACACAAACTTTTGGCTGTCAAGACGAACAAAAAATTCAAGTAGACTATGGAACCCCAATGTAATACCCGCAGACTCAACCACAAGCAACCGATATACAGATGGAGAACCCGAACGACAAGTTAATCAACCATTCCAACCAAAAGTGACTACAGTACACATACACTCTCTTAAAACCTTTCTACTCCCTACAATCCGTGCTGAGACCACTAGGTGGCGCCCGCAACATATCAAAGATTCTGTGGTAGCTAGGATCATAGACTCCAACCATATTTAATGGGAATAATGGTACTATCTATTAATTCAAAAGGGCTAAACCACCCAGTAAAACAGAAGTAAATGTGGATTGAGGCCTTAGCAAACAAATGCGATATTGTCTGCGCCCAAGAGACAAACTTCAGCAAACAGCACACCCCTCTGTGTTCTCACAAGAGCTTCCCTCATGTCTTTACGGCCAATTCCGACATGAAAGTGAGAGGGGTGCTAACCGCTATCAGAGAAACTGTGGAATTTACTATTCATGAAGAAGTACGAGACGCATTGGACCGAAATCTGATTCTGGTGTGTGAAATGAACTCGACAACATACACAATAGTCAACGCCTACTCCCCCAACAAAAGACAGATTCATTTTTTCAATAGTTTAATGAGAAAAGTGAGATCCCACCAAAAAGGCTCTCTAATAATGTGTGGGGACTTTAAAATCACACCTGATCCAATGCTAAATTCAACATCCACGACACCACAAAATGTACCAGCTCTACAAAATTCCCATCACAAACAAAAAGTTTTCGTCGTTTGGCGGTGTATGCACGCAAGTGAAAGGGATTTTACTTTCTTTTCTCAACCCCACTGAGTATACACCATAATCGATCTCTTCTTAGTTGACCGACAAATCTTATATAAAACTAGGACAACTACCATCAACACCATAACGTGGTCAGAACACGCCTCTATAACTCTGTCCATAGAAGATGTTACATCATCAAAAGAAAACAGTCGTTTCCAGCACTAAAAGACCTTCGGAGTAAAGGCAATCAAGGAATAAAACACTAAATGTGTGCTGCCCCCCTCGGACAGGGTGATCCGAAAGATACTAAAAAACAAAACAGAAAGGGAGGCGCGCGCACCTAGTGCATTACCATAAAAAAGTGAGATGATGCAAATGGGTAGATGAAAGAGCACAAGGTGGGGTAACAGCTGATGTGTTTCGGGGGCACACCCCCTTCCTCAGAGCTGTGCTAGTCTGGACTGCCAGACCGAGTGATATATATACATAAAATGTATATATACCACTCGGTCCGCATCATCTCGCTTTGGTTTTATGGCTTTGTGATACCACATTGTGGTTTTGTGAGTATTCATTTTTAAACTTTTTTACAATTCTAATACATTTTTATGGTAATGCACAAGGTGCGCGCGCCTCCCTTTCTGTTTTGTTTTTTTATGTTACATCATCAAACCTGACTCCGATTTGGAGAGCTAATTCATATCTCCTCCAACGTGAAGAGTTTAGGAACACCATTAAGATTCATCTGATTGATTATTTCTTGGTCATTGATGCTTCTGTTAACCAATTTTCACTGTGGAATGCACATAAAGCATACATACAGAGAATTTTTACACAACTGGGGGCAAGGGCAAAGAAGCAGTGGCATATGAGATGATAAGTAATTTGATCAAAGAAATCTATACAACAGACTACCAGAATAAACACAAACTTACACCTGCCTTGTCCCAAAAATTAGCACAGCTTAGATATGATCTTAGACTCCTTCTGTTAGAAAATTTTGAGAAATCAACTAAAAGACTAAAAATGGCATACTATGCTAACGGCAATAAAGCAGGTAAGCTTTTGGCCCAAAAGTTGAAAGGGTATAGATAGAAAACAAAAATTCCATATATAATTGACCCATGCACTAAACACAAAGAATTCCACCCACAAAAAATAGCGGACACTTTCAGTCATTTTTATGGCTCTCTTTACAATCTAAAGGATGATAAAAAGATTTATCAACCCACACTAGAAACAATCAACACCTTCCTTGCTAACCTGACAATTCCGCAACTAACACAAACTCATCTTTAATCCTTGAATCAGCCTCTCAACGTAAACGAAAATACAGAGAGTCATTGAATCCCTCCCTGTAAACAAATCTCCTGGACTGGACGGATTCAGTGGAGAATACTATAAAGAATTCAAAACAATATTATCCCCATATCTACTACGTATTTTCAATGATGTTGCCGCTTCTTCCGCCTTCCCCCCAGAGATGGTCGAAGCAATGATTGTTACCCTCCCTAAGCCAGGGAAGGAACCCACCTCACCTCCAAATTTTAGGCCTATATCGCTACTGAACCTTGATTTAAAAATCTACGTCAAGTTGCTCGCAGTACGATTAGTTGATATAATGCCCACTTTAATATACCCAGACCAAACTGGTTTCACCAAGCACAGACAAACTTCAGATGCCACTCGAAGAATAACCAACATTATACACTTAGCCAAAGTCCAAAAAAGGCCTTCCCAGCTCCTAGCGTTGGATGCAGAGAAGGCCTTTGACCGCATTCACTGGCTGCATCTAGCAAAAGCGCTTGAGTCCTTTGGATTTACTGGCAACATATTCTAAGCCATAATGGCTCTCTATTTGAAACCATCTGCAAGAGTTTATATATCTGGTACTTTATCACCCCCCTTCTCTATTTCTAACAGAACTAGACAGGGATGCCCCTTTCCCCGATGATATTTAATCTACTACTGGAACCCCTGGCGATTTTTATCAAATCACACCCTGATATCAAGGGATACCCAATAGGCAAATCTGTCCACTCCATCAGTCTTTTTGCTGATGACATCATTATTATATTGACAGAGGTGGATTCTTCCCTGGCTGCAGTGTATGAAGCGTTAGAGTCTTTTAATAGGATTTCATATTATGAAGTAAATGAGAGTAAGTCATATATACTAAACCTGGGGATAGACTCCTCCATACAAACAGAACTAAACGCTAAATTCCCATATGCATGGAGCAAAACAGGAATTAAATATCTGGGTATAACGTTAACTTCAACTACAGACCAGCTAGTGGAAGCCAATTACACATCTTTTATCCAAAAACTAAATTCTAAACTACAGAATATAGCTAAATCTGAACTCTCATGGTCCGGTAGGTTAGCAGCTCTCAAAATGAGAATTCTACCACAGTTTATTTATCTATTCAGAGCTCTACCCATACCAGTCCGAGTCCTTCTTTTCCAAGGCCCAATTGATGATAAACAAATATTTGTGGCAAGGTAAAAAGCCAGATGTGCATTTAAAAAAAAGAATTAAGGCTAGCAATGTGGGAGGAGCAGACCATGTACTGATTAAAGACTATTATACAGCAGCAATACTTTCTCAGCTAAAATCCTGGTTCTCATAAAATCATACCCAACGTTGGTGTGAATTGGAGGAACATCAATGTCCCACCAAAAACCTCTATGACTTGATAACGGACAGTCATTTTTGTCGGTGGACTCTCTTGGGGCCTACCCCACTATGACAGCCTCTTTACAAGTTTGGAGGTCTCTGTTAAAGGAGCCCGTAGAAGAGTCCATCACTAGCCTACAATTATTGATCTCTGACCTGAGGATAAAACATTGGAAAGACAAGGGTATAAACTCCATAGAAGATCTAAAAATAGGTCCATCCACAAAAACATTTAGAACAGCTCAAATTGATTTCGACCTTGAACCCACAAATCAATGTAAATATATCCAGGTAACACACCTCCTAAAAACTATACCCAATTAGTCTATTACCCTCCATTGGAGAGTTTTCCTCTACCTACATAACCTGGATACCAAAATTAAGGGCATATCCCTATTTTATAACCTTCTTAACCAAAAGACTGTGTTTATTAAGACCCCTTCTATGAGATTGTGGGAGCTGGATTTGGGATCCTCCTTTTCTCCTTATCGTTAGTGGCAGAAAGCACTCTCAACCACATACAGTATCTCACAAAAGTGAGTGCACCCCTCACATTTTTGTAAATATTTTATTATATCTTTTCATGTGACAACACTGAAGAGATGACAAGTTGCTACAATGTAAAGTAGTGAGTGTACAGCTTGCATAACAGTGTAAATTTGCTGTCCCCTCAAAATAACTCAACACACAGCCATTAACGTCTAAACCGCTGGCAACAACCCCTAAGTGAACTCATAAGTGAAAATGTCCAAATTGGGCCCAAAGCCTCAATATTTTGTGTGACCACCATTATTTTCCAGCGCTGCCTTAACCCTCTTGGGCATTGAGTTCACCAGAGCTTTGCAGATTGCCACTGGAGTCGTCTTCCACTCCTCCATGATGACATCACGGAGCTGGTGGATGCGCTCCTCCACCGTCCATTTGAGGACACCCCACAGATGCTCAATAGGGTTTAGGTTTGGAGACATGCTTGGCCAGTCCATCACCTTTACCCTCAGCTTCTTTAGTAGGGTAGTATTCATCTTGGTGGTGTGTTTGGGGTCGTTATCATGTTGGAATTCTGCCCTGTGGCCCAGTAATCATGCTCTGCTTCAGTATGTCACAGTACATGTTGGCATTCATGGTTCCCTCAAGGAACTGTAGCTCCCCGGTGCCTGCACCACTCATGCAACCCCAAAACATGACACTCCCACCACCATGCTTGACTGTAGGCAAGACACACTTGTCTTTGTACTCCTCACCTGGTTGCGGCCACTCACGCTTAACACCATCTGAACCAAATACGTCTACCTTGGTCTCCTCAGACCACAGGACATAGTTACAGTAATCCATGTCCTTAGTCTGCTTATCTTCAGTAAACTGTTTGCAGGCTTTCTTGTGCACCATCTTTAGAAGAGGCTTCCTTCTGGGACAACAGCCATGTAGACCAATTTGATGAAATGTGCGGCGTATGGTCTGAGCACTGACAGGTTGACCCCTCACCCCTTCAACCTCTGCAGCAATTCTGGCAGCACTCATACATCTATTTCCCAAAGACAACCTCTGAATATGACGCTGAGAATGTGCACTCAGGAGCCTGTCCTGCTAAACCACTGTATGGTCTTGGCCACCGTGCTACAGCTCAGTTTCAGAGTCTTGGCAATCTTCTTATAACCTAGGCCATCTTTATGTAGAGCAACAATTCTTTTTTTCAGATCCTCAGAGAGTTCTTTACCATGATGTGCCATGTTGAACTTCCAGTGACCAGTATGAGAGAGTGAGAGCGATAACACCAAATTTAACATACCTGCTCCCCATTTACACCTGAGACCTTGTAACACTAACGAGTCACATGACACCGGGGAGGGAAAATGGCTAATTGGACCCAATTTGGACATTTTCACTTAGGGGTGTACTCACTTTTGTTGCCAGCAGTTTAGACATTAATAGCTGTGTGTTGAATTATTTTGAGGGGACGGCAAATTTACACTGTTATACAAGCTGTACACTCACTACTTTACATTGTAGCAAAGTGTCATTTCTTCAGTGTTGTCACATGAAAAGATATAATAAAATATTTACAAAAATATGAGGGGTGTACTCACTTTTGTGAGATACTGCCACTTTTGGGAGTTGACCCAGAAGGCTTTACTTAGGTGGTATCTAACGCCCATGAGAATATCAAGTTCCAATCCACAATCCTCCCCACTGTGCTGGAGACAATGTGGACAGCGGGGATCCCTCTTCCATATCCTATGGTCATGTATAAAACTTCAAAAATTTTGGAGGACTATTTTTACACTATAACTAAAGTTACAGGGTTCCAATGTGAGAAAGATCCTGGGATGGCCGTTTTATCCTTGGGGGATGGAGGCTATCCCGGGACAGCTAAAAGATATAATATCTCATATTCTATTAGGCGTCAGACTTGAAATAACTAGGCATTGGAGACAAACGAAAGCCCCTACTATAACTGAAACTATTAGAATAATTAACATGCATATCTCATACGAAATCATTGTATTGTATGTCAATACATATTGCACACTTGACCAATGTCTGAGTCCGAGGATACAGCCAAAGTTCTGTTCTGTTCTGATTTATAACCCCGTTATGTTATGTTTCTATGTTATCCTTTAACTAAACTAAGTTGCAGTAATATGATGTAAAATAACCTAAAGTGACAAAATATGCAATAAATTACATATAAAGAGCTAAACTATGACAGGAATGTTGGTACAAGGCCCATGGGTGCTCGTGGTCGGGGGGGATTGGCTACCCCGACTCGACACAGAGTGTTCCCCTTGGGGCGTCGTGGGGGGGCGAGCCACCTGGGTTTGCGAGTGCCAACACAGATTGAGGACACCGAATTATCTAGTGAAAAATGTATTAACCATATGTGGTGGATGTAATGCTTGTAGTATGCATAGATCTACGGTAATGATATCTAAATTTGTTGCAAGCAAAATTTCTTTGTATATACCATTGTCACCCGAGACGCTTCTTATTTTCACTGTAACCTTGTGTGCAAAATTTCAATAAAAACATTGAAAACAAGAGACTTCTTCCTACTGACCCCCAATAAGTTCCCTGAGTCCTGAAAATTAATTCAAGGGTTCCTTTGGGGTAACAAAATTGAGAAAGGTTGCTTTAAAGTCTTTGTCCTGTGCAGGATCTTCATAAGGACTTGAAAATGTTCCATTTCCTTCCTCATAGTTGACTGTAAGTTTTGTTTCTTAAATGTTACACCACACATTTGTCCTATTCTGGCATGCACATTAGTGTCAGTTCATGTTCTTTGCTTGTTGTTTTTTCAAAATTATTTTCACATTTTTTACATACCGTATTTTCAAATTTGCTTTTGCACTTTTTGTTGTTTTTTTACAAATCTTAGACTCAGTGGCAACCTCATCAATCATGTACAAACGTGCTGGTCAATGTACATCACCCATGAAAGAATCCAGGGGATACGATACAATATATAAAGCATGTAGACATGCTTTAGCAAAAATCCAGGGGCACAATGATAGAGGTTGCAGGGGTTGCAATTGCAACCGGGCCCCATGGTCCAGGGGGCCCATGTGCCTCCCTTGTATACCTGGATAGGAGGGATGGCGGGGTGGCATTTAGAGGAACCAATCTCCTCCATTTTCCTCTATCCAGTTTACTTGTTTTCTGCTGTTCCAAGGGTCCCTGTGTGCTTCCCTGGTCCCTCCCACAGAGCTGCTGTCTTCCCCCTCCTCACTCCTGCCAGCTGCTCTAGAAGATGAGTCATGATGGAGAGATGGGAACGGGTTGGTAAATTTGTCATTTACCGGCTCCTTCCTTTTCTGAATGGACAGAGTCAGTGATTGGTACCAATTGGTTCATTCATGACTGAAGCATACTGAACTGTTTTTACTATACTTCCATTTCTAAATGAATGGGAGGCTCAGCACACAACTATTACTGTCCATTCATTCTGTGCAGCTGAGGTTACACAGATAGAGATTGACAGCTGAGGTTTGTTTAGAGCCCTGATATCTCATCAAAGCCCCCCAACAGGGCTCCTAAAAAAATGTAAAAAATAATAAAACTAAAATTGTAAAAGAGATAAAATGAAATGGTAAAAATAAAAAAATAAAAATTAAATTCAAATAAAAATTAAAAACTACTGACACCAGTGAGGGAACTATCAGGATTGCAAAGGTTGCAACTGTGACCAGCTCCTGGCATTCCACCACAACGGGGAGGCCTGAAGATGGCAGAAAGGGGGCCCGCTGCAGAACATGTGAAAGGGTCCCACTGCGGTACCGTAATAAAGAGACCCGCGATAGGAGTAAAGGGCCCCATGATCAGCGGGAAGAGAGAAGAGGCCTGGCCAGGGGTCAGGGAGGCCCTTCATAATTTCTTGCACCGGGGCCCTGAAGGTTCTAGTTACACCTCTGCAAAAATCAATATGTTATTTGCAACTCATCATTCACTACATACAATTTTTGCCCACGGTGACAACTTTAAAATGTACAATTGTATGTTAGGTCCAATAAGACAGCCCAGACAATAGTGTTGGGTGAACGGTTCAGCCTGAGCATGAATTCAGGTTGAACATTGGCTGTTTGCCCATTAGGCAAACACCCAAATTGTCAGGGCATTCAACCGTTTGTTCGGCCCGCCGATCGCTCCAGGATGCACTGCACGCCGCACAGTTCATTGGAGGCCCTGATTGGCTGAAGCAATGAAGGATTTTCCCAATCAGGGCACAGAACACTGTCAGAGCCATGATTGGAGAAAGTAATGATGACTGTGCCAATCATGGCTCATTGCTCATAGACCCATCCCACACTATAAAAGGATCCTTCCAAGAGCAGCCATTTGCAGTGTGATATTGGAGTGGAGATAGATAGTAGCAATGAACAGAGCCCTCTTCTAGTGAGTTAGTGTGCTATAATGTGCTATTGTGATTCTATTGTGAGTGTAGATAGTCAGTGTAGTGTGAATATAGTGGTAGTGCAGTACCTGTTTTTTTGTGGGATAGTGGTTGGCTTGCGGACATCATGATTGGCGATGGATTTACAATTAGGACTTTTTAGGTATTTTTATTTTTTGAATAAAGGACTTGTCAAATGTGTGTGTGCTTTAATTTCTAGGGTACATTCATTTTTATAGAGTACTATGTACTCCATACTCATTCACGTGGGGGGGGGCGGGGGGGGGGGGGGAGAGGAAAAGGGGATTT
>BLSH010530255.1:78203-91587 GCA_018402905.1 Glandirana rugosa
TTGGACAGAGAAAAGGGGATTTCCAGATTCCACTAAGACATCCACCCACAGAGCCCTACAACCACCACCGAGCAAGGGTTTTAAGAAGAGGACCTTGTCCTCCTCAACATGGGGACAAGGTGTTTTGCCCAGGGGAGGGCACCACCTCTTGGATCAAGGGTCTGATGTGGATTCTTGGTGGGACTTCATCAGGACTGGCCCTACCATGGGTCCCAGTGGGACCCAAGCGGCACTTTAAGAGGGGAGCAACACAGACAGATTGCCTGAGGACCTGAGGCTCCCTTCCTCTAATGCAGTGCCAGTGCCATGCAAGTACTGCTGGAGAGCGGAGCAGGGTGGGGGTGGAACAGGTCTCCAGGTCCCGAAACAGCACAGACAGGTTGGCACTTGTTGATTTGTGTGAAAAGGAGGCGCTGGGAGCATTGGATGATTCTCCTGTGGCTGTCTGTCCTCCTGCTCTGTTCCAGCCATTTCAACTATTGGGTTAACTGATTGGACTCTCTTTCCTTCCTGGTGTTTGAGATAAGTTTACTTTCACTTTGTTCTGATCATTTCACCCCCTTCATCCCCCTCCCTCTGTCTGCACATCTCTCCCCATACAATCCTGTAATAAGGTAAAATCTCCTACACCAATCTTCCTGCCTACCTCCCCATTCACCTTACCCTTATCACTTCTTTTGTTTCTTTTCTGCTCTCCTAATATCAGCCCTGGACATTCCACAGGCACCCTTTCCACCCCTGATTACTTTTTTAACTCCTAGAACTATCCTGTGACCATCATTCATCTTGCACATTCCCTGCAACTGTTTATTCTGCTCTTTATTAACACTGCAGGGGCTCATTCACACAATCAGGTGGGGGGGCAGACGCCAAGGGCTGTACATACTGCAAACATTCAACAGAATGTCATCATGAATGGGGCTGTGCCACAGCTGTCCTGCAACCACATGCAATGTATGCATTTGCAGTACAGTCGGGTAGAATTTTGAGGGTTAAAACAGGCAGTGAGAGGGTAATATCGCCCCCTCACCACCTGTCAAACACCAGCAATGATAGACACGCATGTTTTCAAGCCCTTTCAGCCCCCTTCCTCCCTCAGTCCCGGGTCACACTGGTGCAATGCAGGAAACCCTGCGCTTCAGTGCCAGTTCCTGCATCGCGCCTGAATTTTACACTGATTCACAATGACATCTGCGAACCGCTGTGGGTGTCAATGTAAGGTTAATGACACCCCCAGATTGATTCGGAGATCACAGTGTGAACTATGAATGGTGTAGGAATCGGATCGAGTGTGTGAACACTCATGTGATTCAATTCCAGTGCAGACCAAAAAGGGTCCTGCACCATTTTGGTGCAAATACGATGCAATTTCAGCCATACAAATTGTATGGCTGAATTCACATCGCACAGACATCACATGTGATCTGCATAGCAATGCAGTGTGAATCACATGCAATGCCTGGCATCGCACCAGTGTGAACCCAGCCTCAGAGCCCTACCATAGCCTTTTAGTTCCATGTACCTTCAGAGCCCAGCTCCCCAAACCCACTGACATAGTTGCCAAACAGACCTCCTTAAACTGATAGTGACACTACAAATGGAAGGCCATTTTTTCTTATTAGTGACACTACTGATGCAGGGACGTTTTGTCTTTGCCACTATTAGCCCCATATTTGCGTCAACTTTAAACTTCGCATTACATACATTGGCCCCAATCTCTCTCTCTAAAAAAAAAATAACTAATTTTAGAACACCTCTTGGCACTCACATGACCACCCGCCGCTGATCCAACAGCTACAGTGGCCAGGGCTGGGAATGCCCGGCTGACATCAGCTGGGAGGAGAGCTGTGGGTGGTCACATTCAAATTAGGTATGAAGCAGCATTGTTTTTATAAATAACATGCACCGGGTCACATACTGTAATGTGTCACTGGGTATTGTAGGAACAGAACAATATTTTTTGCAGCAGGAGGGAAGCGATCACCCATGACACTAGCTGACTGGCAGGCAGGTAGGAGAGGAGAGACAGATCAAGGAGACGCAGTGGATGACGGAGGCACGTAAACTGACCATGGTGTCAGGGCTCAGCAGCCATGATAAACCGTGGTCACTTTACAGAGGGGAGGGCAGAACCAGGCAGGATCAGCCAGTTATTTTAGGTGATACAGATGGCCAAATGACACAGCACAAGCACTGTGCTGTATAACATGCTTGAGCCTGGGTTCACACTAGCACGATCACATGTGATCTCTGAGCAGTGCGAGTTCAGCCATACAGTTGTATGGCTGAACTCGCATTAGATTTGCAAAAAACCTCATTGACCTTTTTTTTCCCGCACTAGAATCGCATCGTGAGAACACCCATGCGATCTAATTCATGTGCGAGTTCACAGTTCGGACTGCGATCTGTGAACAAAACTGGGGGTGTCATTAACTTTGTAATGACACCGCAGCGGTTCACAGAAAGCAGTGTGAACTGCCAGCCGGAGTGATGCGATGCGGGAACCGACTGTATAATTGCGCATTGCACATGTGTGAGCCAGGGCTGAACCCCTTATGGTCCACCCCACCCAGTCTGCAGGTGCTGTTGCACGTAATTCTGATTTCCTGATAAATTTATTTTCGTTTTAATTATCATGATATAAAATAATGGATGTGGGGGCCATTTGGTGTGCGTGATGTTTTGGGCCAGCCCTTGACTTCATGCATATTTTTTTTGTGAGGTGCCCCCTTAAAATCCATACCAGACAGAAATGTTCTGGTATTTATTTCGGAAAAGATTAAGGATAAAAGATCAAGTTTCATTTGCCAGTAAATGACAATAAATCAACTTGTAAAGTTACATTCCTGAGATTTCATGCACCTGTAGTAATAATTCCTATACTCCATTACCGGTTCTCACCTGTTCAAAATGAAAGCCAAATAGCTTAACTGTGAGTGCACAAATAGAAAATAGAGGATTCTATATCCTGATGCAAAAAAAAAAAAATCAAATGACACAAAATCAGATAGAAAATAATCTTTTATCACCTGTTTGCCAGCAATATGAACAATGATAGTATGTCTGTAAAAGTTTTTATTTATTTAGGCCATAGTATTAGGCTTGCCACCTGTATGGGATTCACCTGGACAGTTCGATTTTTAGATCATGTGCCCAGTTTTCTCACTGCCTGACACCCGGACACCAATGCACCCCAAAAAACTCTTCCAACACCCCCATAGCACCATCATAAAAGCTTAGTCAGTATCTAGCACCTGTAACATGTATCAGCATTTCACCTGTCCTCACATATTTGTCATTGTCTGGATAGAAACAGCCCTCGTTACAAGGGACTTGTTTCTCTCTGTGGAGGGATACAGACATTCCTAGCCGCACTTTCCGATGCTTTGCTTATAGATCCGGCTATTGGAGCCCTGACAGAGGACTGCTCACCCTGCAGACTCATTGAGTGGAGAGGAGCTGTGAGTGTGTGGGCGGGAAGAGGGAGGAGCTGCATGGACAGTGAGTGAACAGGGGACAGAGAGGGGACGAGAGAAGCTGGCCACTCATTACCAGACTGACTATGTAGGTATTCATCTGATTGTATGTTGTGGCTTTGTATTGCTGCATGGTTTGTGTGTATCTGAGTGCATGTATTTATCTGAGTGTATATATGTGTGTATTCATCTAGCTGATTGTATATATCTGAGTGTGTATACACAGGTAATACTCAAAACATTAGAATATCGTGCAAAAGTTCATTTATTTCAGTAATGCAACTTAAAAGGTGAAACTAATATATGAGATAGACTCATTACATGCAAAGCAAGCTAGTTCAAGCCGTGATTTGTCATAATTGTGATGATTATGGCCAGTGTTGGCAACCGTCCGTAAATTTACGGACAGACCGTAAAAACAGGGCATTTTTTTGGGTGTCCGTAAAAGTCCGTAGCAGCCAAAAAGTGCCAGTAAAAACAGTGGCCATCGGCTTCGGTCAGAGCTGCGCATGTGCAATTATGGTAATATCAGAGCGGCGAGTGAGAAGATCCAATCCTGGCCCTGAGACGAGTTGGACGACCACTCCTCCTGCTGCCAGCTAGCTCCTCTGCCCAGCCCATCCACCCTCAAATGAGGTTACTGCATTTTCCCACCACACCAGCACCTGACTGGAGCAGACGCTCCGGATGGATGGATCCTCCTGATTCCTGCCTGCCTCCCTGCTCTGGCTGACACTGCAGCCCTCCTGGTGACAGTGGTGAGTGCAGTACCCTTCCTCTTCAATCCAGCCAAAAAGAGTCAGAACAGTGAGTGTGGGACTGCTTGACACCCACACTGTCTCTGCTTGCTCTGGTAGACAGCCGCAAGCCAGGCTGCAGGAGTTTCTCTCTCTTAGTGTGAGTGTGCACTGTATGGGTGCACTGGATAAGTGGCAGGAGGTAATGGAAGGATGTGTAATGGAAACAGGAGGTGATGGGGATGATGTGATGGAGATGGAGGGATGGTGACAGGAAGTGATGGGGGATTGTGTGATGGAGACAAGAGGTGATGGAGGGATGGAGATGAGAGGTGATGGAGGGATGGAGACGGGGGATGGTGTGATGAAGATGAGGGGGGAGGGGGGGTGTAGGGATGGAGACTGGAGGTATAAAAACAGGAGGTGATGGAGACAGGAAGTCTTTAGAAGTGGGGACATAAATTCTGGTGATCCTAGTGGCTACCGGGGATTTCACCTCACTTTCTGTGGTGGTTATGGAACAGAAATTAAGGGGAATTCTCTACAATTTGACATAGGTGACAAAACCGATGGACTAAATAATCTGGCCTTATTATATTGAAAATAACAGAAATATGTTTTTTTTTTACCTTGCCATCTACTTTAAATCACATTGCTATTTGCACAGTGTACTTGCTTGTAGCCTAAATACTGAAATTAGCACTGAAAACTGTAATTTTGTAACTTTTGTAAAATGCCAGTAAAAATGTGGCTGTGCCAGTAAACTTTGGGTGTTGTGCCAGTAAATTTCAATCTGGTAGGTTGGCAACACTGATTATGGCTTACAGCTCATGAAAACCCCAAATCCACAATCTCAGAAAATTAGAAAATTGTGAAAAGGTGCAATATTCTGGGCTCAAAGTGTCCCCCTCTAATTATCTAATGAAGCCATAACACCTGCAAAGGGTTCCTGAGCCTTTAAATGGTCTCTCAGTCTGGTTCAGTAGGAATCACAATCATGGGAAAGACTGCTGACCTGACAGTTGTGCAGAAAACTATAATTGACTCCCTCCATAGGAGGGAAAGCCTCAAAAGGTAATTGCAAAAGAAGTTGGATGTTCCCAAAGTGCTGTATCAAAGCACAGTAATAGAAAGTTATGTGGAAGGGAAAAGTTTGGAAGGAAAAGGTGCACAAGCAGCAGGGATGACCGCAGCCTGGAGAGGATTGTCAGGAAAAGGCCATTCAAAGGTGTTGGGGACTTTCACAAGGAGTGGACTGAGGCTGGAGTCAGTGCATCAAGAGCCACCACACACAGACGGATCCTGGACATGGGCTTCAAATGTCGTATTCCTCGTCAAGCCGCTCTTGAACAACAAACAACGTCAGAAGCGTCTTACCTGGGCTAAAGAAAAACAGACCTGATCTGTAACTCAGTGGTCCAAAGTCCTCTTTTCTAATGAGAGCAAATTTTGCATCTCATTTGGAAACCAAGGACCCAGAGTATGGAGGAAGAATGGAGCGGCACACACTGCATGATGCTTGAAGTCCAGTATGAAGTTCCCACAGTCTGTGTTGATTTGGAGAGCCATGTCATCTGCTGGTTTTGGTCCACTGTGCTTCATTAAGTCCAGGGTCAACGCAGCCGTCTAAAGGGAGATTTTGGAGCACTTCATGCTTCCTTCCGCAGACAAGCTCTATGGGGATGCTGACTTCATTTTCCAGCAGGACTAGGCACCTGCCCACACTGCCAAAAGCACCAAAACCTGGTTCAATGACCGTGGGATTGCTGTGCTTGATTGGCCAGCAAACTCGCCTGACCTGAACCCCATAGAGAATCTATGGGGCATTGCCAAGAGAAAGATGAGAGACATGAGACCCAACAATGCAGAAGAGCTGAAGGCCACTATTGAAGCATCCTGTCTTCCATAACACCTCTGCAGTGCCACAGGCTGATAGCTTCCATGCCACGCCGCATTGAGGCAGTAATTGCTGCAAAAGGGGCCCAAACCAAGTACTGAGTACATATGCATGCTTATACTTTCCAGAGGTTTGATATTGTTCTATGTACAGGGTGGGCCATTTATATGGATACACCTTAATAAAATGGGAATGGTTGGTGATATTAACTTCCTGTTTGTGGCATATTAGTATATGTGAGGGGGGAAACTTTTCAAGATGGGTGGTGACCATTCAACTGGCCCACAACGACCAATCCACTTTCCAGGAAACTGTTCATCAGTTTTTCCAGCAAGATGGTGCACCACCACATTATGGGTGTCAGGTCCGAGTATTCCTAGATGAACACTTTCCTGGAAAGTGGATTGGTCGATGCGGGCCAGTTGAATGGCCCCCAAGGTCTCCCGATCTGACCCCCTTAGACTTTTATCTTTGGGGTCATCTGAAGGCAATTGTCTATGCTGTTAAGATACGAGATGTGCAGCACCTGAAACTACGGATACTGGAAGCCTTTGCTAGCACTTCTCCTGCGGTGTTGCTATCAGTGTGTGAAGAGTGGGAGAAGAGGGTTGCATTGACAATACAACACAATGGGCAGCACATTGAACACATTTTATAAGTGGTCAGAAACTTGTAAATAACTCATGAAAGAATAAAGTAAAAATACGTTAAAACCAAGCACACCATTGTTTTTCTTGTGAAATTCCCAATAAGTTTGATGTGTCACATGACCCTCTTCCTATTGAAAAAACAAAAGTTGGATTCAAAATGGCCGACTTCAAAATGGCCGCCATGGTCACCACCCATCTTGAAAAGTTTCCCCCCTCACATATACTAATGTGCCACAAACAGGAAGTTAATATCACCAACCATTCCCATTTTATTAAGGTGTATCCATATAAATGGCCCACCCTGTACAATCCTTGTTTTATTGATTGCATGTAATATTCTAATTTTCTGAGATTGTGGATTTGGGGTTTTTATGAGCTATAAGCCATAATCATCACAATTATGACAGATCACGGCTTGAACTATCTTGCGTTGCATCTAATGAGTCTATCTCATATATTAGTTTCACCTTTTAAGTTGCATTACTGAAATAAATGAACTTTTGCACAATATTCTAATTTTTTGAGTATCACCTGTATGTGTGTGTGTGTATGTACTGTGTATGTACTGTGCATATATATATATATATATATATATATATATATATATATATATATATCTGAGAGTGCATGTATTGTGTGTGTGTATTATGGAAAATTGTTATCAAATACTTACCGTAATTTTCCTTTCCTGGCCTATCCTCACATCAGCACACAATGGGTTAACACCTCTTGCAGGCGCTCAAATGACCACCTATAACTAACTGAATTAAAGAGATCCCCTCCCCCACTAAGGTGTTCGATATCTTAGCCTGCGATGGGCCACTAGGGAGGGAGTCCTGTGCTGACATGAGGATAGGCCAGGAAAAGAAAATTACCGTAAGTATTTGATAACATTTTTCCTTATTTCTGGCCATACCTCATGCCAGCACACAATGGGATATAACTAGCTGAATAAATGGGCGGGAGAGAACACATGAAAGGGAACATTGACAATCAAAGAAACACTGCCAAAGACAAGAAATATTTATCGGTCTCATCCCAAACCTTGCAGAACTTTTTTTTTACAGAAGGTGGTTCCCTGTCTGGATAATCCCCTCTATTAGGAGGCACCTCATCCCAAAACGATTGAAGTGATAGGTAGATGAGGAAGGGTGTTCCCAATGGGATTATACGGTGCAAAAAAGACAATTTGATCTCACAAAAATTATTTAAGATAAAATCAGGTTTTATTTAGTACCAACCAAGTAATGTCAGCCAAAACAATGGCCACATAAACAGTCCAAACACCGACAAAGGTGTTCGATATATAATGATGGTTACAGTTGCATTTAGTAGAGAGACATATTACTGTTACATGCACTTTAGGTCAACATCCCGACATGTTTCGCCCAACATGGGCTTCCTCAGGGGTTGCAGAACTTTGACTGCATGCCTGTAAAGTCGAGTGAAAGGCTAGCTGTCTCACATACATCTTCCACTGAATCCTGGCACAACTACCCCAAAGCTGCCACCCCTCAGGTCGAAGGAGCTTGTACCTGTTCCTGGTCAGAAAGGTCTAATTCCTGAATGCCAATCTATTCCCTCTGGTAAACCAACAGAAGATGACTCAAGAACCTGATGGTGAAATGAAAAGATTATCCACTTTCCTTCATCTTTTGACCTTTACATGTACACTGGTCACAACTTGTCTAAGGACCTGAAGTCCTCCTGCTGTACTCAGTGACTCCACATGAATGCCTGGAGGGACTGTTCCCAGTTTTCCTGAAAACTGCATAACAGTTTAGAATTGAGCTTTGGAGATGAACATAGGATCACGATTTCTGGTAAAAAGACACAAACGGGATCTTTGCTGCAATCTCCAACCTCCTTCTGTCTGAAGCAATCACTGTCAGAGGAACTAGTCTTACCACTAGGAACCACACTGGAAATGAAGCTATTGGAGCATGGGATGCCTGTACTAGTGCTTTCAGAGCCAAGCCTAAGTCCCATGAAATGGAATAAGGATTTCCTTGGTGGTAGTATATAGATTATGGCCTGCATGAAGCATTTTTTGATGGCTCTATCACCAGCCTGAAAAAGAGGATAAAGGCAGAGACCTGTACTATAAATGGAGATGTATGTCAGACCCACCTCAAGCGCCAACTGTAAAAAATGTCCAGGATATTGGCTAGAGCTGGGGACACCTGAGAGAAAACTATGCTAAGCAAACAGAACAAACTTCCTTCATATCTTCTTCTATATAGTGCTCATGGCCTTGTGGTCTTCAAGGTCTGAACCACCTTGGATGAGAATCCCTGCACCACTAGTCTGGCTGATTCAATAGCCAGGCTATTAAGAGTCTCACTGGATTGGGGTGCTGCCATTGACGTTGGCATAAAAGATGTTGTTTGACCAGGAATGAGATTGGTGGTGCTGATGACATCTGGGGAAGCAATGAAAATCAAGGCCTCTTCGACAGGTGAAAGCACCTGAATGGCATAAACGTGTTCTGTCCAAATCTTCAGAAAAATCTTCATAATCAAGGACACTGGAGGAAGACGGACACCAATGGAAAAAATCCCCATGGTACTGTGAATCCACCTTTCTATCACTGCACCTTTGTAACTTGTTACAAATACTGGAAGCTGTGTGTTCAGTGGACTCTCTATGAGAACTACTGATGGAATGCACCATAGAGCCGATACTAGTTGAGATACGCATTTTGTAAAATAATTTTCCTCTTTTCAAAAATTTTATTGTATAGCATAAGTAGAGATAATGGTACAGGAATACAAAAGTACAAAAACAGACTCATCGTAGAAAGGTAATGACAATGGAGCAGAAGTATGAACATACACACATTTTCTGGTAGGTTGAAAACGAGTTTCCACACAGTGGCCTGGAGAGGAGGAACAAACTGTGGATAATCAACTAATAGTGAGCTAACGATGAACAGACCACCGTGAGGACAGTCCACCTGTTTCGGCGCCCCATTGGGGACAGACTGCGCCTAGGCAGGGGGGCCACCCTACTTCACCCTAAGTTAGGGTGAGGGGTCTGTCAGGACAAAGTCTTATACGAGATCGTTATGAGCCTCCGGGTCTGGGGGCCTGTGGTAACAGGAGTATGGGGGTAGCCTGCTCTATGGAGGTGGAGTTGTTGAGGTGGGGCCTGTACTAGTGGTGGTGAGTGTAAATGGATTAGGGGGACAGAGGGGCAAAGGGGAACAGGAGCGGGGGAGAGAGAGAGAGAGAAAGAAAAGAGAAAGGAGTAGGTAGGGGGGAAATCAAGAGAAGAGGAAGGGGAGAAGAGGTGAGAGGGGAGGGTTGTGGGTAACCAGCGCCTTCCGATAGTGAGAATTCAAGGGTCTCGTGCGGAGGAATTTGATCCCTCTCTGAAGAGACGATTTTGATATTCAAGGGGTCAAGAGGCTATGATCAAAGTTAGGAGGAAGGAAAAAATCCATCCATGGTTTCCATATTTTCTCATGGGGTAACATCTTATCTAGAATTACTGCTTCAATTCTCGCGTGAATCATAGCTCTAGTGACTCTATTTTTCGTCTCAGTGATGTTAAGGAGGGGAGTCTTCCATGCCTTTGCAATTGTCTGTTTAGCTGCTGTTGTAACCTGCAGGAGGAGTTTAAATTGGGCTTTGGTGATGTCGTCCGGTTTCATATTTAATAAAGCAACCGTCGGTTCAGGGGCAAGAGTGGTGTTGAATAGGACAGTCAATATTTGGAAGATTTGCTTCCAATAGGTGGCGACTATGGGGCACGTCCACCAAATATGGAGGTGCGTGCCTCTTTCAGAGCATCCCCTGAAGCAGTTGGGGGAGTATGTGGGGAGATATTTTGCAATTCTGGATGGAACCAAGTACCACCTTAAAAGTACTTTGTAGTTGGTTTCAATAGCTGTCATTGAGTGTGAGGAGGATTTAGTTGCCGTCCAAATGTCGGTCCAATCTTTGGGTTCTAGGTGTATTCCCAGGTCTTTCTCCCAGTTGGAGACATATAGTAGAGAGGAGGGAGGGGGTGGATCCAAAAGTTGAGTATAAATGTTTGATATTAGGCCTCTAGCATGGGGGTCTTTAAGGCAATAATGCTCAAATAGGGACATGGAAGGCAAGGAGGGGTCTTTACGGACACAGGGGGAAAAAAAGTGCTTTAACTGAAGGTATCTAAAGATTTCAGAGTTGGGTATATCGTGGGATTCACAAAGTGAAGAAAACGATTTGATTGCGTCTGGGGTCGTGAAGGAGAGAGCTCGAAAAAGGTTGGACCTGGTCCAATTATTGAAAGAGTTTGGAGAGGTCCAGGCTGGGTAAAACGCTGGGTTTTTTAGAAATGAGAGCAAGGGGTTGTGTGGTGACTGTAAATTATATTTAGCCTTCAAGCTATCCCAGAGGCGAAGGTTGTGCGCAGTAATGGGGTTAGTAAGGTGTTTGCGTTGTTTGGGGTTGAGCCAAAGGAGATTGGCTATGGAGAGGGGGTCGCAGTCAATCGATTCAAGGGATACCCATAAAGGGATTTCTTTGGTTGCATGGTATTTTGGGAGTATTGCTAGTTGTGCAGCCTGATAATATTTAGTGAAATTTGGGACTCCCAAGCCTCCCCTAATTTTAGGGGAGAAAAGAATGAGCCTCTTTATTCTAGGTCTAACTTTCCCCCAGATAAACTGGAATGCACGCCTCTGTAGGATACGTAGGAAGTAAGGAGGGATATGAATTGGTAGGACCCTGAACAAATACAAGATTTTTGGTAAGATGGTCATCTTAGTGGCGACTATTCTTCCTACCCAGGCTAAGGGAAGTTTAGCCCAGGCTAGCATAAGATTCGTTAAATGTGTTAGCATCGGAGGGTAATTTGCCGAGTAGAGGTTGTCAGGGGAGGCTGTAAGTTGAATGCCTAAGTAGGGCAAGCTGTTAGGTGACCAGGAGAAGGGTAGAATTGATTGTAGATGAGCTAACGGTTGGGGGTCGATGGAGATGTTAAGAGCTTTGGACTTGTGTGGGTTTACAACCAAGCCCGAAATTTTGCCAAAATCATCTAGGGTCTTAAGTAGGTTTGGTGCGGAGGTTATGGGGGCAGTCAAAAATAATAATATGTCGTCCGCGAAGAGACACAATTTGTGCTGGTGACCACCTAATTCAATACCTTGTATGTTAGGATTAGCGCGGATCATTTGAGCAAGTGGTTCAATTGCGAGGGCAAACAGTAAGGGCGAGAGGGGACAGCCTTGACGTGTGCCCCGACCTATTGAGAATATCTCGGATTTGTAGCCCGAGTATTTGACGTAGGCCGAGGGAGAATGGTACAGTGAGGTAACCCAGGAGAGGAAATGAGGGCCAAAGCCCCAGGAGGTAAGGGCAAACTTCAGATAAGACCAAGATAGCGTATCAAACGCTTTTCTGATATCTAAAGATAGAAAGCAGGTTGGTATTTTCCGTTTCTTAGCAATGTGTGAGAGAATGACAGCTCTGCGGATGTTGTCATCTGCTTGTCTGGCGGGGATAAATCCGACCTGGTCTCTGTGAACCAGAGATCCGATAATTGGATTCAAGCGGGTGGCTAAAATTTTGGCCAGAAGCTTGATGTCCAGGTTCAGTAGGGAGATTGGACGGAAATTGGCCCAAGAGGTGTTGTCTGAGTGAGGTTTGGGTATCATGGAGACGACAGCCCTGAGGGATTCAGGTCTGAAGTTAGAACCTTTTAGGATGCTGTTAAGAGCTGGGGTCAAGATGGGGACGAGTAAGTCAGAGAAGCGCTTGAAGTAAGTAGCAGTGAAACCGTCAGGGCCTGGCCTTTTGTTGAGGCGTAGTGTTTTAATGGCTGCTGTCACTTCCCTGTCTGTGATGGGCTGTTCAAGCGAAATGCGTTGCTCATCTGTCAGTGTGGGTAACGTGATGCGGGAGAATAAGGATGCGGCGTGAGCCTCATCAAAAGGTTTTTGAGAGGCATATAGGGCAGCGAGGTGTCTTCGGAAATGGGAGACTATCTTTAGCGGGTTACTAGTATAGGTGTCGTGTGCAATCTTCAATCGGATAGGTTTATAAGGTTGGTCTAATCTCCTTAGGGTTAATGCGAGAAATGTGTCCGGTTTGTTGCTTTTCATGTATAGTTTGTGCCTGGATCGTCTTAGGGTTTTGTCGGCCGACTCAGTTAAGAAGAGGTCTAGTTCGATACGTGCCTGGTCTAATCTTTGCCTGTTCTCTGGGGTCGGGTCTGTCTGGAAGCTTTCGTGGGCTTCAAGAAATCGGGAGTCGAGTTCAGCGTGTTTTAGTTTCCTAGTCCTTTTAAGGTGGGATGCCTTGCTTATTAGGGTCCCTCTCAGGACAGGTTTGTGTGCCTCCCATAGGGTCAAGGGGGAGATGTCCCCAGAAGCATTGTTTGCAATGTATTCTTTGATGGCCATTGAAATGTCTAGACAGTGGGAGGGGTTGGCTAGGATGGTGTCGTTTAAGCACCAGGTCCTATCAACTTGTTTAGGGATTAGGGAAGTGAGTGATGTGAGGACGGCGTCATGATCAGACCATGGGCATGGGGCTATGCAGGAGGATATGAGGGAGGGTGCTGTGCACATATCAATCAGGATATGGTCAATACGGGATAGAGTTTTGTGAGGGTGGGAGTAATGAGTGTATTGTC
>BLSH010530255.1:98964-131268 GCA_018402905.1 Glandirana rugosa
GGATGAACAGGTCTCCTTTCCCGCAACAAAAAATTACGTACATTTCTTAAATAACCGTAGAGTTCGTTAAGACGGTCAAGACTTCGTACTCTTCCCTCTTCCTAAGATAAGAGAAGAACCATTGTTTTAGGAGTCCTCCTAAATCCGGGCCAGGACCTGAATTTTCGGGGCTTATGGAAGTACTTTCAGGGAGGTAAGTCTTACCTCAGGACCGATCTCAACTCGCTTGAAGATCTTCAGGCCCAAGACGACCAAGACGGTTTGAAGCCCTGTTTCAGGCCCAAGCCCAGGCCTGTCTTGGGCTTGAAACAGGGCCTGGGGCTTGGGGTAACTTTAGTTACCTCTGGGCCTGAAAATTTTACAACATTTTCTGTGCCTAAAAGTCCGGGTCTCCATTGATTTCAATGGGGTTCGGGGTCCGGGACAAAGTTCGGGTTCTGTCCGGACCCGAACCCGGACTTTGTCCCGAAGTTTGGCAGAACCAGCAGAACCCGGACTTCTAGAAGTTCGCTCAACTCTAGCCAGGACTCCATTCTGAATGGAGGGACTTTCATGAAGGTATTCGGGGCTTTTAAGTCCAGGACCGGGCCTAAATCCTCCTGAGGATTTTGTTACCAAGAAGAGAATAGAATCCTTCTCCCTTCTCATGCTTCAGAACTGGCAGAATTGCTTGAGATGCCAATAAATTCTTTACATGCATTAAAAAACAACGCCCTTTCCTCTGGACAAGTAGGAATTCAGGTCTCCACAGAATGAGACTAGGGAGGTCTTTCCTTGAATGATGTCCAAGACCCAGGTATCTTAAACTTCTTCCTCCCAGACCTCTCCAAAGTAAGACAGTCTGCTCCCACTTGGGAAGTCTGGATGGGGAACCCTTCAGAAGCGCTTGTCTGAAGCTTTTGCTGGCTGATTCGCCTTGGCTTTGGTTGCTTTGGGAAAGGCTGGACTCTGCCCCTTCCACTGTCCAAAGAACGGTCGCCCCGGCTGGTAAGCGGAAGCTTCCCCGAAACCTTTTTTAGATCTCTCAGAAGGGACGAACGGCTGAGGGGAATCTTTTCCTTCCCTGCGGAATAAGCCCTGAGTTCCCTCCAGACACTTGTTGTACCTCTGACTACAGGGTCTTGCCAAAAAAATTCTCCATCAAAAGGAACTAAGCAAAGGCTGTGCTTGGAAGCACTATCTGCTGACCAATGCTTCAGCCATAGGGCTCTGTGTGCCATCATAGACTGAGCCATCAATTTCAGTATTATCCTGACCTGGTCCACGGGCACCTGTGCTAGAAAATACACCCTGATCCTACTGGACTGTAAAGGGGGGAACCTTCTTCTCCTATCATTTAACCCAAAGAACCGGCCTCCAACACCATAATGCACACCTTTAAGGCTGCCGCCACTTAGGTGAGTGTTATAGTCGGCCTGCAGGCTGCTCCTGCTACCGTGTACATTCTTTTGAGATCTGTGTCTATCCTACGATCCATCGGATCTTGAAGGATACTGAGTCATCTGGAGGCAAGGTAATGTGCCCAGCTTGTCTCTGAAATGAGGCATCCGCCTTAGGCGTGACAACCCAAAGCTTAGCATCCCTAGAGCAATAAGGGTACAAGCTTGAGACCCTGTTGGATGTTCCATCTCTTATCGGGCCTTGCCCCTTCATCTTCCATTATTTCCTGTATTTAAACACAAAAATAATGGGAAGTACAGGAGTGACCTTTTCAAGTCAGGATAATATTCTCGCTCCATAAAATACTAAGCACTTTTGAAGAGCTTTTTAGGCGTTTTTGAAGAGATTTCCATTGATTTCAATGGAGAGGGGTGTATTTTCACCATCCAGCCAGCACACTGCTCCACAGTCAGAGCATTCATTAATATTAAAAAATTTAGGATTTCATGAGCTTTTCAGGTGTCTGTAGCGTGAAAAGCACATGAGAAGCACCTCAGAGAGGAAGGGGTCTTAGGCTTGACTCACACCCATGCATCTCCAGCGTCCCACGCATCCGCAGACCCACACCATAAAACGTGTTCCATGGGAAACAACGCCATATAGACTGTAGTGCAAATCCGCAAAATTGACCAAAAACGCACGGGTGCGAATCAGGTCCAAAGAAGGAATCAAGGAAAAATCAAATACATGAGTGTCTGGTTACAGATCTGACTCAGAATCCTCTGAATGTTAATCTGAACTGTAGCAATATGTCGCATCTGGCTCTGATTCTGACGCGGATGAGTGCTGCCTAGGCGGAGACCTCTTCCTTTGACTGCCGTCTTCATATAGGCGGCCTCCGATGATGTCTTTATGACAAAACGCGTCAGTCGAGGCTTGAGAGTGTCCTACGCACTTCCGGTGTTTGGTACGTTGGAACGCACGGAACTTCCTAGTCTGACTTCTCGTTCGGCACAAGTGAGTAACGGATACGTCTGGCTTTACCTGTTGTAACAGAACGTTTCAAAAGTTTTCTTTCTCCCCTCACGCACCTTGGACCATCTGGACCGAGTCGCCGGGACCTGTGGCGATCTATAGTGAGGGGGGTTGTCAGCGGTTCACATAATACTACGGAGGGAGCGGTGAGTGGGGACAGCTGGAGGGGAGCACATATCCATTCATCCCTCACTGTTTCCACCTTACTCCCCACCAACCTCCCCTTTTTACTAACTACATGTACTGTGTCATTTTGATTAACATGCGGGGAGCGCTGGTATAGACTTCCTATACCCACTGTGGTGACATATCCTGCCATTGTCTACACGCTATTTAAGATCTTAGTTTTTATTTTGGATCTCTCTACTTGCACACCTCTCGTCTCATTTGCCCGGCATGAGACATTGCTTAGTTACTGCATATGGTTACAGTTTGTTCAGATCTTCAGACTGATTTGCATACCATTTGTTTGCTCACCGCCTTTTTTGCTAGCATATATATTTTTTTACCATTTGTCCTTTATTTTCAACTGAAACACCAGTTAGTGTCCAGGAATAGGACTTTATGCTTTACTCATATTTATACCTTTGTTGTTCCATGGCCAGCTTTGAACATATATACCCACCTTTTTTCACCATTAATTGATTCTCACTTTTATTAGGTCCTGAGACCCTTCATTTTGAACACACCATTTATTTGGCAGCGCCACACCCACTTTCCATTAATTTTTTGATTCATCTTCTTGGATTTTTCCCAGTTTCGTGAGAGGCAGCAGCCCCTTCCCCCCTTTTTTTTGTTTTATTCACTGAGCAGCGCCATACCACACTCTCACCATTTTTTCATTTTAATAACGTTAGCTTGTCTACGTTGGCTGTGGACAGGTGGCTGCGTTTGTCTGTGATAACACCCCCTGCCGTGCTAAACACACGTTCAGACAATACACTGGCTGTAGAGCAAGCCAGCACCTCCAAGGCATAAAGGGCAAGCTCAGGCCATGTGCCCAATATGGAGACCCAGAAGTTGAATGGGGCAGACCCATCAGTCAGTACTTGTAGGCGTGTGCACACATACTGTTCCACATTGTTGCTGAAATGCTGCCTCCTGCTAAGACGTTGCCTATCAGCTAGTGGTGCTGTTTGTTGTGGTGTGCTGCTGACAAAGCTTTTCCACATTTCTGCCATGCTAACCCTGCCTTCTGAGGTGCTGGCGGTGCCACAGCTGCGTTGGCGACCTCTTCCTCCTCCTCCTCTGCCTTTGCCTTGTGCTTTCACTGAGCCCCCGGTGTCATTTGGGAATGCCCTCAGCAGCACGTCTACCAGCGACGCTAGTAGTCGCACATCTTCCGATCACCCTCCAGTGAGGGAATTAAGGATGGCACATTGTCCTTGTACCTTGTAACGGGGATCCAGCAGGGTGGCCACCCAATAATCAGCACAAGCTAAAATGTGGGCAAATCAGCTGTCATTGAGCAGGCACTGCAGCATGTAGTCACTCATGTGTGCCAGGCTGCCCAGAGGCAAAGACACGCTGTCCTCTGTGGGAGGTGTATCATCTGTGTCCTCCGTATCCCCCCAGCCATGCTCCAGTGATGCCCACGAGCTGCGTTGGGTGCCACCCTGCTGTGAACACGATTCCTCCTCCTCCTCCTCATCATCATCCTCATCCTCCTCATCCTCCAGAACTGTGCCCTGGCTTGAAATTTTTTTACCTGGCCTATGATGGTGCAGGAACCCACCCTCCGAGCAACTTGTGAATGACTGGCCTGATAACCATGGAAATTACCCCTCTTCCTCCTCCTCCTGTGCCACATCCTCTTCCATCATCGTCCTAAGTGTTTTTTCAAGGAGACATAGAAGTGGTATAGTAACGCTGGGAACAGCATCATCGGCACTGGCCATGTTGGTGGAGTACTTGAAACACCGCAATATGGTACACAGGTCTCGCATTGAGGCCCACTCGTTGGTGGTGAAGTGGTGCTGTTCCGCAGAACGACTGACCCGTGCGTGCTGCAGCTGAAACTCCACTATTGCCTGCTGCTGCTCACACAGTCTCTCCAGCATGTGCAAGGTGGAGTTCCACCTTGTGGGCACGTTGCATAGGAGGCGGTGAGCGAGAAGTTTGAAGTTCCGCTGCAGCGCAGACAGGCGAGCAGCAGCAGGGTGAGAACACACGGCCCGCACTTTGTGCAGCAGCTCTGACATATCGGGTAGTTTTTTAGAAATTTCTGCACCACCAAATTGATCACATGCGCCAGGCATGGGATGTGCGTCAAACCGGCTCGGCCCAGAGCTGCTACGAGGTTTCGCCCATTATCGCACACCACCAGGCCGGGCTTGAGGCTCAGTGGCAACAAGCACTAATCGGTCTGTTGTCCAATGCCTGTCCACAGCTGCTGCGCAGTGTGGGGTTTATCTTCCAAACATATCAGTTTTAAAACAGCCTGCTGTCGCTTCCCCCTGGATGTGCTGAAGTTGGTGGTGAAGGTGTTACGCTGACTGGATGAGGAGGTGGTAGAGGAGGAGGAAGCGGAGTAGGAGGAGGAGGCAACAGGAGGCAAAGAGAAATGCCCTGCAATCCTTGGTGGCCGAAGGACATGCGCCAAACTGCTATCCGCCTCAGGCCCACCCGCCACTACATTTGCCCAGTGTGCAGTTAGCGAGATATAGCGTCCCTGCCCGTGCTTACTGGTCCACGTATCAGTGGTTATGTGGACCTTGCCACAGATGGCATTGCGCAGTGCACACTTGATCTTGTCCCCGTCTCGTTTGTGCAGGGAAGGGATGGCTCGCCTGGAAAAGTAGTGGCGGCTGGGAACCACTTACTGTGGGACAGTCACCGCCATCCGGTTTTTAAAACTGTCCGTGTCCACCAAACGGAATGACAGCATTTCAAAGGCCAGGAATTTTGGAATGCTGGCATTCAGGTCCAGGGATCGTGGGTGGGTAGGGGGGTACTTCCTCTTTCTCTCCAGTGTTTGGGAGATGGACAGCTGTAAGCTTCCATGGGACCATGGTGTGGAAATGCTTGGGGACGGTGGCGGACATGGTGGCGTTGTTGTCACATCATCTGTTTGCTGGGTGGCAGTCGACACTGGCACTGTAGAGGTGGAGGAAGAGGCAGAGGCAGCAGCAGAAGAGGAAGCAGGAGAAGGCCGAGACCTTTCTTGGATTTTGAGGTGCTTATTCCACTGCAGCTCGTGCTTTGCATGTAGATGCCTGGTCATGCAGGTTGTGCTCAGGTTTAGAACATTTATGCCTCACTTCAGGCTCTCATTTCACAGCATGCAAACCACTTGTCATCAGCACATTGCCTGAAGAACTGCCACGCCAGGGAACTCCTTTGAGCTGCCTTTGGTGTGCTAGGTCCCTGGGTGCAGTGGATAGTAGCAGGCGTACTGTCTAGGGGACGATCGCTCCGCTTTTGCAACCTGTTTCCTCTTTTGCTGTGCTGGTGCCTCTGTGCGACCACCACCTCTTCCTCCAAACTGCACACCTCATTTGTATGACCTTTATTCCATGTGGGGTCTAGGACCTCATCATCCTCCACATCATCTTCCACCCACTCTTCACCACTGCCCTCCTTGTCATTCTGCACACTGTGGAAAGCCGCAGCAGTTGGCACCTGTGTTTCGTCATCATCAGAGACGTGCTGCGGTGGTGTTTCCATGTCCTCATCCTGAACCAGAAGTGGTTGGGCATCGGTGCACTCAATGTCTTCCACTTCTGGGGCAGGGCTATGTGGATGGCCTATGGAAAGCACACCAGCAGAGTCATCAAAAAGCAGAAGAGACTTGGGGCTCAGGCTGCTTGGTTGATTTACAAGGGGCTGAGGTGAAAGACAGATGGCCATGGGGTTCAGGTGCCAACTCTGAGCTTTCAGCAAGGGACTGGCTGGGAGACAATGTGAAGGAACTGGAGACATTGTCAGCCACCCAATGTACTATTGCCTGTACTTCTTCTGGCCTCAAAATTCGCTGAGCGGCATTCGGGCCTACCGTATAACGTTGAAGGTTCTGTCGGCTACTCACACCTGAGGAAGGTGTTTCACTTGTGCGTGTAGCTGGCACAGATCGACCACGTCCTCTCCTTGCAACAGGAGCTTCACCAACCCCACCAACACCAGCAGCACCAGCAGCACTACAACCACATCCCTTATTTGACGCTCTCCTCCTTCTGGACGGAAATGTACTATTTAGCACAAATTTCGATTATTTGTTAAACCAGCAATGTCGACGTACTTTTTAATTTTGTGCAAGAAATGCACAGCAAGGTGCAAATGTACTATGTAGCACTATTTATTAATAATAATAAAAAAAGAATAATAAATTATTATTCTTTTTTTTTTTAAACCAGCAATGTAGATGCACTTTTTATTTTTGTGCAAGAAATGCACCGCTCACACCAGCAGCAGGAACCTTTCCCTACACCAGTATGAGATGATTTTAGACCAATAATCTGTCGCTCACAGCAGCACCAGGAACATCTCCCTACTCCAGTATGGATGATTTTAGAACGATAATCTGTCCCTCACAGCACCGCCAGGAACCTCTCCCTACTCCAGTATGAGATAACTTTAGAACGATAATCTGTCCCTCACAGCACCGCCAGGAACCTCTCCCTACTCCAGTATGAGATGATTTTAGAATGATAATCTGTCCCTCACAGCACCGCCAGTAACCTCTCCCTACTCCAGTATGAGAGGATTTTAGAATGATAATCTGTCCCTCACAGCAGGACCAGGAACCTCTCCCAACACCAGTATGAGATGATTTTAGAACGATAATCTGTCCCTCACAGCACCGCCAGGAACCTCTCCCTACTCCAGTATGAGATGATTTTAGAATGATAATCTGTCCCTCACAGCACTGCCAGGAACCTCTCCCTACTCCAGTATGAGATGATTTTAGAATGGTAATCTGTCCCTCACACCAGCAGAAGGAACTTCTACCTATATTAGTATGAGATGATCTTATAACGGTAATCTGTCCCTCACACCAGCGGCAGGAACCTCTCCCTATACTGGTATGAGATGATTTTATAACAGTAATCTGTCCCTCACACCAGCAGCAGGAACCTCTCCCTATATCAGTATGAGATGATTATAGAACGCTAATCTGTCCCTCACAGCATCAGCAGGAACCTCTCCCTACACCAGTATGAGATGATTTTATAACGGTAATCTGTCCCTCACAGCACCACCAAGAACCTCTCCCTACTCCAGTTTGAGATGATTTTAGAACGATAATCTTTCCCTCAGAGCAGCACCAGGAGCCTCTTCCTACACCAGTATGAGATGATTTTAGAACAATAATCTGTCCCTCACAGCACCGCCAGGAACCTCTCCCTACTCCAGTATGAGATGATTTTAGAACGATAACCTGTCCCTCACAGCACCACCAGGAACCTCTCCCTACTCCAGTATGAGATGATTTTAGAACGATAATCTGTCTCTCACAGCAGCAGCAGGAACCTCTCTCTACTCCAGTATGAGATGATTTTAGAACGATAATCTGTCCCTCACAGCATCACCAGGAACCTCTCCCTACTCCAGTATGAGATGATTTTAGAACGATAATCTGTCCCTCACAGCACCGCCAGGAACCTCTCCCTACTCCGGTATGAGATAACTTTAGAATGATAATCTGTCCCTCACAGCACCGCCAGGAACCTCTCCCTACTCGAGTATGAGATGATTTCACAGCACCGCCAGGAACCTCTCCCTACTCCAGTATGAGATGATTTTAGAACGATAATCTGTCCCTCACAGCACCGCCAGGAACCTCTCCCTACTCCGGTATGAGATGATGTTAGAACAATAATCTGCTCCTCACAGCACCACCAGGAACCTCCTCCTATACCAGTACGAGATGATTTTAGAACGCTAATCTGTTTCTCACAGCAGCAGCAGGAACCTCTCCCTACACCAGTATAAGTTGATTCTAGAACGATAATCTGTCCCTCACAGCAGCACCAGGAACCTCTCCCAACACCAGTATGAGATGATTTTAGAACAATAATCTGTCCCTCACAGCACTGCCAGGAACCTCTCCCTACTCCAGTATGAGATGATTTTAGAGCAATAATCTGTCCCTCACAGCACTGCCAGGAACCTCTCCCTACTCCAGTATGAGATGATTTTAGAACGGTAATCTGTCCCTCACACCATCAGAAGGAACTTCTCCCTATACTAGTATGAGATGATTTTATAATGGTAATCTGTCCCTCACAGCAGCAGGAACCTCTCCCTATACTAGTAGGAGGTTATTTTATAACGCTAATCTGTCCCTCACACCAGCAGCAGAAACCTCTCCCTATAGTAGTATGAGATGATTTTATAACGGTAATCTGTCCCTCACACCAGCAGAAGGAACCTCTCCCTATACCAGTATGAGATGATTTTATAACGATAATCTGTCCCTCACACCAGCGGCAGGAATCTCTGTCTATACCAGTATGAGATGATTTTAGAACGGTAATCTGTCCCTCATACCAGCAGCAGGAACCTCTCCCTATACCAGTATGAGATGATTTTAGAACGCTAATCTGTCCCTCACAGCAGCAACAGGAACCTCTCCCTACGCCAGTATGAGATGATTTTATAACGGTAATCTGTCCCTCACACCAGCAGCGGGAACCTTTCCCTATACTAGTATGAGATGATTTTATAAAATAATCTATCCCTCACACCAGCAGCAGGAACCTCTCCCTATACCAGTATGAGATGATTTTATAACTGTAATCTGTCCCTCACACCAGTGGCAGGAACCTCTCCCTATACTAGTATGAGATGATTTTATAACAGTAATCTATCCCTCACAGCAGCGGCAGGAACCTCTCCCTATACTAGTATGAGATAATTTTATAACAGTAATCTGTCCCTCACACCAGCAGCAGGAACCTCTCCCTACTCCGGTATGAGATGATTTTACAACGATAATCTGTCCCTCACAGCACCGCCAGAAACCTCTCCCTACTCCAATATGAGATGATTTTAGAACGATAATCTGTCCCTCACAGCGCCGCCAGGAACCTCTCCCTTCTCCAGAATGAGATGATTTTAGAACGATAATCTGTCCCTCACAGCACTGCCAGGAACCTCTCCCTACTCCAGTATGAGATGATTTTAGAACGGTAATCTGTCCCTCACACCAGCAGAAGGAACTTCTCCCTATACTAGTATGAGATGATCTTATAACCCTAATCTGTCCCTCACAGCAGCAGCAGGAACCTCTCCCTATACTAGTATGAGATGATCTTATAATGTTAATCTGTCCCTCACACCAGCAGCAGGAACCTCTCCCTATACTAGTATGAGATGATTTTATAACGGTAATCTGTCCCTCACAGCAGCAGGAACCTCTCCATATACTAGTATGAGATGATCTTATAACGCTAATCTGTCTCTCACACCAGCAGCAGGAACCTCTCCCTATACCAGTATGAGATGATTTTATAACAGTAATCTGTCCCTCACACCAGCGGCAGGAACCTCTCCCTATACTAGTATGAGATTATTTTATAACTGTAATCTGTCCCTCACACCAGTGGCAGGAACCTCTCCCTATACTAGTATGAGAGGATTTTATAACAGTAATCTGTCCCTCACAGCAGCAGCAGGAACCTCTCCATATACTAGTATGAGATGGTTTTATAACGGTAATCTGTCCCTCACACCAGCAGCAGGAACCTCTCCCTATACCAGTATGAGATGATTTTATAACGGTAATCTGTCCCTCACAGCAGCAGCAGGAACCTCTTCCTATACCAGTATGAGATGATTTTATAACGCTAATCTATCCCTCACAGCAGCGGCAGGAACCTCTCCCTATACCAGTATGAGATGATTTTATAACACTAATCTATCCCTCACAGTGGCGGCAGGAACTTCTCCCTATACCAGTATGAGATTGTTTTATAACACTAATCTATCCCTCACAGCGGCGGCAGGAACCTCTTCCTATAACAGTATGAGATGATTTTATAACTCTAATCTATCCCTCACAGCGGCAGCAGCATCCTCTCCCTACACTAGCCTGAGAGCATGTGACATGCAGTGCTACATAATTCCAGCTTATATATAGGCTGGGTCGCATGATGCAATGGCCAATCACAGCCATGCCATTAGTAGGCATGGCTGTGATGGCTTCTAAGGGCAAACAAGTGAAACACTTGATTGGCGGCCCTGCAGCTATTCAAAAGGCGCAAAAACATACCTGAACCCCGTACCCGGACTTTTTCTCAAATGTCTGGGTTCGGGACACTGACACCCTAAAGTTCGGTACGGACCCGAACTTTACAGTCCAGGTTCACTCAACTCTACTAAAGAGCCCTCTCCTTTAAGAAAGCTGTGTATTTTGCAGACAGCCACTGGGAATGTTCATACGCTGCACATAGGCGATCTGTAGAATTTCTTAATTCATCTTGTTGATTGCAGCGTGGCAAGACTGACATGCAGTATGTAGTTTTGTCCCACAGTTCTGACAGATTGCTTGAGAACTCATCTCTAGTGGTTTCGTAGTTTCCTCTAAGTTTCTGTGTTGGTATAATTGTGCGTTTGGGTCTTTCATTTTGCTGTGCGATATCTACAGAATCTGCTCCCTCTACATCAGTGTGGTCAGAGGCATGCTGTATCTGTGTAGATTCAGCGATAAAAGAATGTTCGGAGGCTTGTCTAGACATTTTTTCAAGTTTTGCAAAAATGGTTACTGTCTCTTTAAGAAGACGAACAGCAGCTTAGACAGGTGGGAAAACACAGTTCAATGCAGAAAAACAGTTTTCAACATGCACTGATGAAGTGCAGTAAGCTTGTGCGATCATGTGCTTTCAAAAGAAGGCGGATGGCACTGAGCTTGATTGCAGATTAAACATACACATCTATACAACAGGCTGTACGAATTCTAGCATGTTTTGACAATTCTGACTCCAACTGTTGTAATAGCGACTTTATCCCTTGCTGAGACCTCTATGCCTGGCCTGTATAAACAGATATAATGACCATGGACAGTCTTTATCAGATAGCTTGAACTCACCAGACACAGTTTCTTCCATAAGTGTAGATTTATTGCAAATAGCAGGTACAGCAGACAACAAATGTGGCAGATGGTTAAAAGATGGTATCTGCAGATCAAAACATGGTAATGTGTCCTAGGATGCGAGTAGATTGTGTGTGGCCTAAACATGTGTGGCCATCTTCTTCCTCATGAGACACAGTGAAGAGAACCAGGAAGAGGAAGTTACATCCCAAAGTGAACCAGGAAGAGGAAATTACCTCAGAAGATGGGAGGGAAAACACTTAGAAAACAGAATAGGATAATACAATATCCAAAACAACCACAAGATGCCAGTATAATAACCAACTATATCAGCATTACTATAACTATGCATTGCATTATTTTTACATGACAGTACATGTAACAGCACACGCCCCTCTGACGTCACATGATGTCAGAAGGGGTCGGGGTCATCCATATGTCACCCGGTGGCCCCACCCTGCACTGTAAATAAAATGTCAAGACAAAGCCAGCGCAGATGGCGGCAGCCCTCACATGGAGGAAGAGCTGTGCACACCGTATGCGCACAATGCTTTATGGGTGCTCCACGGCGGCAAAGTCACAGCGAAAGCCCCATAATGTTCTAAATTCGATAACCAGGCGAACCCCTGATGTTTGAGTCGAACGGAACCGCGAGCCCATCCCTAGCCACCACATACCTCTTCCATACCCCTTACTGCCTCTGTATAAATGGATAATACAGCTCACATTATCACCTAATATAATAAGGAATACTGAAAATTGGTTCTACCCGTACACAAAGCAATAGAGCAACTTAACTGTAGTTCCTGAGTTCTAGGTAGCATTTACTGTATAAAGGGGCTGGGCTTTGAAGCAACTTTTTCTCTTCCAGGTGAATCTGGTTCTATGGAAGATGTATGCACCACCTTAGGCATAGCAGCTGTGATCTACACCCCCTGAAGCTTAAGGTGCTTGTCTAAGACAGATAGTGGGTCTTGTGGAAGGCTGAGCATCTGCAGAAGAAGTGTACCTGCTGCGACGTTCTTCAATGAAAATGTAGGGGCACACAGAGGGGAAGGAAGAGGAGAACATGAACAGCACAGTGTTCCTCTAAAAATAGAAGCAGATGCAGAGGGGGGAG
Organism: Glandirana rugosa; assembly: GCA_018402905.1. Lineage (NCBI taxonomy): Eukaryota > Metazoa > Chordata > Amphibia > Anura > Ranidae > Glandirana > Glandirana rugosa. The sequence goes on from BLSH010530255.1 coordinate 111,531, forward strand.
AAACTAAAATACATACCTGACTCAAAGGTTCTGGTATTTATTTCAGAAAGGATAAAATATCAAGTTTCATTTGCCAGTAAATGACAATGAATGAACTTGTAAGGTTACATTCCTGAGGTAAACATTCTAGGTGAGATGTGGGTTTCATGCACCTGTAGTAATAATTCCTATACTCCATTACCGGTTTTCACCTGTTCAAAATGAAAGCCAAATAGCTTAACCGTGAGTGCACAAATAGAAAGCATTCTACATCCTGATGAAAAAAAAAAAAATGTCACAAAATGAGATAGAAACTAAGTGACTTCTCAATTAGGGTGCTACCTGGGTTCTCCTGGGGTGCCACAAGCACAGGACCTAATTTGACCTGGATCAGCACCATAAGTTACTGTGGTGTGAGCAGTCCTGTCACCAGAACCATAAGAACCAATGACTATCTAGGTAAAGACACATGGGGGATATTTACTAAAACTGGAGCACTCAGAATCTGGTGCAGCTGTGCATACTAACCAATCAGCTTCTCAGCTTGTTCAATTAAGTTTTGATGATAAAAGCTGTAAGTTAATTGGTTTCTATGCACAGCTGCACCTGATTTTGCACTCTCCAGGTTTAATAAATCTCCCCCATGGCGTCATTTGTTGATATGGTGATAGTGGTCGATGTCTCCATACTATTGTATTGCATGACTGCAGCATGCAGGGTTGCCCCCAGCATTCAGGAAAAGATGGCAGTCCTCCTACTCCAGACCTCCTTCAAACTTATTCCACCTTCCTCTCTCTTTCATGCTGCTGGAGTCAAAGGACTTTACATTTTACATTGGGGTGAAAAAGTTTTTCATACTTTTTAAGGGTGCCGCAAGGGAAAAAAGAAAAATACTAATATAGCCACTTGGCAACCTGCCGCAGTGCATATACTGCAACGGGGCAACTCCTACAGGCACAGCAACGTACCTGTACATCGCTGCTTGTTTCCGGGCTTCGAGCACACGTGCCAAAGCCCACCTACTTCCCTGTGATTTGACACCGTTAGAGTTTGTCAGTAGATTTCAGCCAATAATTCATGGCTGGGACCTGCTGATCGGCTGTGCCAAATGACAGCCCAGAGCCCTGTGTTGACAATCAACACAGGCCACTCTACAGAGGGAAAGATTGCTTTGTTTCTTTTCCCTGCAAAGCAAATCAATCTGTAGTAAAAAGCAGCGCACATTACACACTTTTAGGTACACTATTAACCCCTTGATTGCCCCTTGATGGTAACCCCTTCCCCAAAAGTGTAATTAATACAGTGACAGTGTACATTATTAGGACTGATCACTGTATAAGTGCCACTGGAGATGTCAGTGGCAGTTAGTCAGTTCCCACAAAGTGTCAGTTAGTTAGTGTCAGATTGTTTGCCGCGCTATTATAGTCCCACTATAAGTCGCTGATCACCGCCATTACAAATATTAAAAAATAATTAATAATTACAGTATATATACCATAGTTATCTATCCATTTTATTTTAATCTATTTTATTTTAATTGTCTTATTGTGCAATATTCCTGAATTACTGAGTGCGCTGGCTTACTGGTTAATTGCCTATTTTTGTATATTCTTTATTTAATTAAAGAATTCAGGTTTAACAATAAAATACATATAGGACTGCAGTGTACACGGTATCAGTAAATAGAATACAGATCTAATTAATGAACAATATATTTCAAATGTCAGAAATAATAAATAAATAAAGAGATAAAAATAATGTATAAAATCAGTGATAAGTTTAATTAAATAGAAAGAAAAAAAAAACAATTCACTTCCTTTGTATTTATTCCCAAATTGTGTAAATAAAGAAAACAAAAGGGAAAAGGGGGTTAGGGAATAGGGGTTAAGGGACAAGAAATTGGTGAGCAACCAGAAGGTCATGAATCAACTGCTAGCTATGAGTAATGTTTTTCCCTCATCTGAATATTTAAAAGCATTCTATAGGAGCCAGGGATGCTGATAAGGCAGTACAGCCAGCCCTCCTGTACAAGGCCCGGGCACCATCAGTTCAAAAGAGGGGCCCGAGCACCTGCTGAGCAAGAAGGTCTGCTGTACTGTCTTATTGCAGACACTGATCCTCTTTGGCCTCCCCCTGCAGCTCTGCCAGTTTCTCCTCCTCTCTCTCCCTCTGCTGCTCTGCAGGGGGATTGGTCCCAGCACATTCACCCCTTCCATCTGCTGTCCGGGCCCCCCCCTTGTGCCCCTTTCTCCCAGCAGCGCTTCCAGCTTCCCTCCTCTCCTCTGGCACGGCAGCTGCTGTGGACACACTGGGAGATGTTTCAGGATGGAGAGCGGGGTAAAGGGCCATTAGATATGTCAAATGCTGGCCTCTTTCTTTCCTGAACGAACACAGTGAGCAATCGGTACCAATCACTCATGTGTCCATTTATCGCTGAAGCATAGTAAATCGTGTTTACTATGCTTTAGTCTGTGAATGAACAGGAAGCCTCAGAGGACTAGGTTTTCCATTTCATTAACATTTTTAAGTGTGGAAAACCATAGTGATAGTGTGGGTGGATGTGGGTCTCTCCACAACACTTCGCAGCATTGATCAAATGCCATAGGATCACATTTTCATAAGTTGTAATTGGTATTTCTGAATTATGTAGGAGAAAAAAAATACCGTAAAAAATTACTGTAGCTGACTCATACCAAAGGAATGTCACCATAAACTGACCAGGCCCTTAAAAAGTCATTTGGCTTGCAAGGGGAGTTGGCCATTTCTTGCACACAAATCCTATATAGTACAGTTATAACTTGGTACATTCAGCCTCATCTTCAGAGCTATCATGCATGCATCTGTGATCATCTGGCCATGCAGTGAAATCAGGACTCCGTGGTGAAACAGCATCTTTTTTTTTTTTTGGAAGTATCTCTTTATTGTTTGTTGAGAAAGAGACATATTCCAGGTAAGCTTAACTCACACAGGAGAGGCCCACCTAAACATAAAAATAAAAACATATCGAACTTGGAAAGGAAAGAAAAATACATGCTATAAGGTAAAACAAATGTGTGTAACAGCAGGTGCACATTCAGTACAGAAGAGGTGAAGCAGATAGTCCCTCCCCCAACACCCCAAGCAGCAGTCCAAGAAAAAGGAATGTCCAGATCCCCCCTCAGTTCCAGTCTCAGCTAATGGATACTATGCTGTGCTATCCTTTTCCAACCATTTAGTCCAAATTTTGTCAAACTTACGCGGACATCCCTGTGGATTTATATTAAGGTATCTGAGAGTTTACAAGTTGTCTCCAATAGACAGCTGTCGGGGCCAGGGGTTTCCTCCTCGCCTTCCTGGCGTAAAAAAGCAAGGGACCAATTAGTGTCCTGCCGGCATACGTGTTTGACAGACTCTTCACCAATCCTAACAAGCAGATCAGTGGTGTGAGGGAGAGAGAGATCTCAGCAACCTCATTAATTGTGTTAACTACAATGTCCCAGAAAGACTGGATTGCTGGGCACGTCCAAAAGATGTGGAAGAAATCTCCCTCGGCCCCATACAGCGCCAACACATCGATGAAACATGAGAATTTAGGCGATGTACTCTAACAGGGGTAAAATAAGCTCTATGAAGAATTTTGAATTGGATTAACCGATCCCTGAAAGAGGGCCAGCTGTTTGAGCGCTGCATCCCACATGTCCGACTAGTCATCATCATCTAACTCTGGTATATCTATCGACCACTTATGTCTAAGTGCGGCGAGGTCTGGTAGTGCCACCATTAATAAATGAGAGTATAACTCAGAGGTTGGTTTAGTAAGTGAGTCTGAGCGAAGGAGAGTCTCAAGATCCGAACATTACAAATCTATAGACTGATGAGAGAACTGGCTGCCAAAGGCGTGAGCAAGTGTGAAACAGCATCTTTAGTTAAAGTGGATGTACATCCGAAAAAAAAAATATATAATTAATAATTCTGCCTGGTAGAGTATAGCATGTCATGTCCTCTGTGTCCAGTCTTGCCACAAAGAGTTAAACCAACTGTGAGTAATGACCTTATGTTTTTTCAGGAAGAGAAAGTCTGAGTAACAGGGAAATACACAGACAATCAGACTTGTGCTGTGTTAGTGACAAGCAATTTGCTTATCTCCTTCACGGAGCAGAGAAAGTTTTACACTCCCCTCTCCCTCCCTACTCAATCTCTCAGTATAGAGGTGGGTGGGGAGGCTTGTGACATCACAACTCCACCCAGCGAGCTCCAGTAAACAGAGCCACCCACGGATTTTAGGGTTTTACACAGCTGCAAGTGCTCACAGGAAGGACATTTGCAAGGTAGGGATAGATGCAGGAGGTTTGCATGCATATATACATTAATACTGTTTCATTAGTTTATACTGGGTGAGTGGTGGGTTTACATCTACTTTAAGTATTCTTGCTTTATTTTCTAATATTATTTCTTATCTGTACCTGTTTTTATTTAATTAAATGTTATACTTATAAGTATTTGTGTGATCTATCTTTGTACATATCAAATACAACCCCAAAAACAAACTATAACGTGTCTGTGATAATATAATGTGGAAAGTGAATCTGTATGGGAGTGATTTTATAATTATCAATCAGTTGCTGCACTTGCAGAGCTTTAATGAGAAAAGTGTCATGGTCTGCATCCCTTTAGACGTGATTTTCCTTTAGGAGTATCCCACCAAAATTAAATTTTTTTGTAGTAGATGCCCAAAATCTGACTTGTATCTTAGTGCAGACTTCTGGGAAAAACCACACAAGCTGAAAATTATATTTCTGGGGGGGAGTTCTGTATACAATCTGTGTAAAGAACACCTCCAGGTAGCCATATTGCATTTTACTGAAAATTACAGCGCTGCAGATTAAACAAGGTAATTTTTTTTAAGCATTCAGTTTTTATTGGTACATTTTCATACAGTACAAACTAAGATGCATCAATACGAAAAGGAGAGAAACAAAAGATATTGGTACTTTTCTACAGCATATGGGTTAAACAGCTGTGTACATATGTAACTGAGGATTATCATATTTCAGAAATAAACAATCAAAGAGACTGTAGTAGCGCAAGAGAGTGCTAACAAAACAAATATTAAACATTGTATGTAAATCAAAGGGGAGGGTGCCTTCCCCAACCGCCCACACCCCTCTTCAGGATCATGCTGTGTAGGGGGTCGGGAAAGGCTTCTGCCTCCGCTCCCTCTCTCAATGAGGCGGGAAGACAATATGTTTCAACTAACTAGTTGTAATCAGCAATTAATTGGGAGGAAAGTTCCTGTGGGTAATCGTTTCAATAGGAAGAGGAGTCTAACGGGGGCGTAGTCAGGAGTCAGATTGGTCCTGTCCTCCAGGGGTGATCTGGAGGTGTCCTCATGAGATCGTGTTCCTAGGGTCGGCTAGCCACTTGGCCCAAAGGGTGTAGAAGGACCGGGTGGTCATATTTGCTTTTGCAAAAGAGAGTTCCAATTTCCCGTGGGAATTTATTAAGAGAATAACATCCTGGAGTGAAGGGGGAGAGCTGTTTTTCCATTTCCTTGCAATTGCCAAGCGAGCTGCTATGAGGATGTGGGTAGCAAGAGTTCTATTGTGTTTGGGCCATAGGGGGACTGAGAGGCCCAGCAGTAGGTCTAGGGGGAGAAGTGGTCCGTTGATGTCGCACATGTGCTGAAGAAGGTTCTGCACGCTTTGCTAGTAGTGACCGAGGTGGGGGCACTCCTACCATATGTGGTATAGAGATCCGGGATGATTGCAGTTTCTCCAACAATAAGGAGATGGGGTAGAGTAGATAGACGCAAGCCTTGTCGGGGTGTAATACCATTTGTGGAATAGTTTCTGGAGTGATTCCCAATGTGTGACACAGCGTGAAAGTTGAAGTGGGAGAGCCAAGGCCGATGTCCATTGTTTGATGGGGGGGTTTGCCCCTGTGAGCCTCATCCAGTATTTTGTCGAGAGTGGGAGTTGGTCTTCTGGAGGTGTAGTAAGAAGGTTGTATAGGTAGGAGATTCCTTTAGTAGCTGGTTTAGGAGTTTCGAAGTATTTGATAATGTCTGTTAAATAGGAGGTCTCATTGGTCACCAGGAGAGTATTTAGTAGAGATCCTACTCTTAGATACAGGAAAAATGATGATTTGGGTACATCATAGGTCTGTCGCAATTGCTGAAACGTGTGCAGGCCCGTGGGGGCCAGTAGTTGCCCAATGGATTGTATCCCTTTCGATTGCCAAGAAGTGAGAGATAAGTCCAGGGTGAGTAGTTCCAATGCCTTGATGGGGATATGTTGGAGTGTTGCAGCCTCAATCCGTGGAGGTTGTCCCGCCAGTGATGACCATACCCTGAATGCAGCAGTGATGGTTTTCATGAAGTGGTGATGGGGTTTTTGACGGAGAAGGAGAGTGGCTAGTTTCAATTTTGGTTCTGTGGTCATTGCCGTTGCTTCTATTTGAGTCCACGCTTTATTTCTTAATGGTTTCCACCAGTCCTTTAGTTGGTCCAGTATGGTAGCTTTGTAGTATGCTTGTAAGTTTGGTTCCTCCGCTACGAACAGGGGTTAGAAGTGTTTCTTGTTTCAGCTTTGGAACCTTATGATGCCAGATGAATGAAGAAATTACTCTTTGAAGTGACCGTATTTGGGAAGGGAGGAGGGGTACTGGGATAGTGTGGAAGAGGTACAGAACATGTGGGAGTAAATACATTTTTGTTTGAGCTATTTTGCCTGCCCATGAGGTGGGTATGTGGGCCAGGTCCTTGGATATGCGTTCAAGGGTGTCTTTGGTTTTATCAAAATTTATCTGAAGTATTGCATTACTAGGGTAGGCTAGTACTGTGCCAAGGTACGGAAGTTGAGAGGTTGGGGACCATTTGAAGGGTGTGATTGTGGAGATGTCAGCTGTGGTTTTTGTGTCTATGCCCAGCCCCAACATGGTAGATTTACTGCTGTTAATTTTATAAAGTGATACTTCACTGAATCTATTGAGGATGGCGTGTACTGCGGGTAGGGATGTTTGGGGATTTGATAAGGTGATAATGTCATTGTCTGCATAGAGACCAATTTTGTGTTGTGTCTCCCCTACAAGGATTCCCTTGACCCTATTATCTTCTCTGATCATTTGGGTGAGTGGCTCCATTATCATGGCGAAGATTAGGGGTGATAAGGGGCACCCCTGTCTAGTACCATTTGTTATTAGAAAGTGGTCTGATTTCATACCGGAGGTCCACACCCTGGCACTAGGAGATGTATATAGGCTCATAATAGGATTCTGCCCGCCAAACCAAATTTTTGGAGCACTGCTTTCATGTAGCCCCAGTGGACTCTGTCAAACGCCCTCTCTGCATCCAGGGAAAAGAGGAGAGAAGGCGTTCGACTGTGCTCCGTCAACTGGATAAGGTCAATTAAGCGTCTTGTGCCATCTGAGGCCTGTCTTCCCGGTACGAAGCCAACCTGGTTGGGATGTACGATTTGGGGAATTAGAGGGCCTAAACGTTGGGCGGTTAGTTTGGCATACATTTTGGTGTAGGTATTTAGTAATGAGATTGGGCGATAATTTGCTGGGTTAGTGGGAGATTTACTCGGTTTCGGGATGGTGACAATTAGTGCTTCTAGAGCTTCTGGGGGTATTGTTCCAGTATCCGCATATTTGTTGTATACTTTACAAAGGTGGGGGGTAAGTAAGGAGTGGAATTTTTTAAAGTACTCATTGGGGAAACCGTCTGGCCCGGGGGACTTATGGTGTGGGAGTTTGTTGATGACTTTTTGGATTTCCTGGGGGGAGAAAGGCTGTGTAAGTGATTCTAGTTGCGAGGTGGATAAGGATGGGAGGTTTATTTCAGAGAGAAAGCGTGCTATGAGTTCTTTTGAAGGGGAGGCATTTGGTTCGGAGTCTTTGAGGTTGTAGAGCTTGCCATAGAAACTACTGAACTCATTTGCGATGTCTAGAGGGTTGGTTAATTGTTTGCCTTGTGGGTTAAGTAAGGAGTGTATCTTGCCGTTGGCCACTTGTTTCTTATATTGTTTGGCCATATATGCACTCTCTCTGTTGGCCGAGGTGTAATATTGGAGTTTCAGTTTTTTGACATAGAAATCAAATTTCCTGCGTAGGTGTGTGCCTAGCTCGCGTCTGAGAGATATCAGGTTTTGGGATAATGTTGGGGATGGTTGTTGTTTATTAAGAGTTTCCGTATCCCTAATCTGCTGCAAAAGGTTTGTTGTGATGGCTGTGTGTGCTTTTTTTTTCTGGGCTCCTAGTTGGATGAATAGGCCTCATGAGTGCCTTGTGTGCATTCCACACTGTGTTGCAGCACACTGCGGGGTCAGCATTTAGTTGAAAGTACGTCTTAAGTTCAGACTCTATCTTTTCCTCTTTCTTTGGGTCAGCAAAGAGAGAGCTGTTCAGTCTCCAGATGGTGTGTTTGGGGACATGGTTAGAAAGGGAGAGTTTGATAGAGACTGGTGCATGATCAGTCCACGTAATCGTCCCTATATTTGCCTCAGAGACATTTTGTAGTAAGATTTTGTCAGTGATAAACATATCAATCCGAGAATAGGAGTTCTGAGGGGGAGAAAAAAAAGTGTAGTCCCTTTCGCCATCATGCAGGCACCTCTATGGATCATACAGATCCTCATCGTGTAATAGAGAGGAGAGAGCTGAGGGTCTCCTTTTGGAGGGATTCGAGGTGTCTATAGCCGTATATATTATGTCGTTAAAGTCCCCACATAATATGAGGGGATCAGAGCGAAAGGGAGACACTTTGTTCAGTATATTTTTAAAGATATGACGTTATCCCTTATTAGGGGCGTAGAGGTTTACCAGGGTCATTCGTTGACGGTCTATCGTTACTGATAATATGAGGTATCTACCCTCTGGATCTGCTTCACTGTGGTGAATCGTGTGTTGGACATTAGCTGTTATGGCTATCAGCACTCCTCTGTGTTTTTTGAGGGCGTTGGCCGTGTAGATGGTTGTGTATTTCTTGTGGGTGCATTTGGGGGCTTTATTTGAGGACGAAGTGCGTCTCTTGTACGCAAAGAATGTCTGCGTGCTGGGACTCGGCCTATGCAGGCGGGTGTGCGGCACTTTTAACCCCCCACAAGGGGTTAAAATGGGGTTAAAAGTGCCGGCACTCAGCGCTACCGAGGCAGTGTGCAGCCGCTTCGGCAGCGCTTGCCATTCATTTCAATGACAGGGGCGGTAGAGGAGCGGTAAATTACCGCTCCCCTCACCGCCCCAAAGATGCTGCTTGCAGGACTTTTTGTAACGTCCTGCTAGCGCACCGCCCCAGTGTGAAAGCACTCAGGGCTTTCACATTGGGGTGGATGGGGGGGGACTTTTGAGGCGCTTTACAGACGCTACTTTTAGCTAAATAGCGTCTGTAAAACACTCCAGTGTGAAAGTAGCCTTAGCGTTGATTGAGGTGAAGTTTACCGTCATTATGTGGGGATTCTGAAAGTGTGCGTAGGGTAGGCAAGATTATAACTGTAGGTATAAGGGGACAGGAGAGAGATATTTATAGGGTCAAATTGGTTGCAGTGTTTCAAAGATATTTGGGGGTTTGGGATGTTGAAGTGTTATTGGTTATTTGCTGAAGTAATACACTGATCACTGGTTTCTTGCTGGAGGGAGGAGAAAGCAGTGTGCAAGTACTTCTATTGTGTGAAAATGTTAACCTTGCGCGAAAAACACAATAAGGAGTAAAGATATTAGAAAAAAAAGAAAAAAAAACAGAACAATAACAATGCAAATTCACAGTGTGCTTGGCACACAGTAACCTGGGGAGGTGTTGTCAGGGAGAAGTTGTGCCCACACTTAGACCCTGTTGTTGGGGTGAGGGACCCATGCTTGGGAGATAGTTAAGTTTTGGATTTGCGTGGGGTTTGGTTAAGTTTCTGAGTAGCTGGAGCAATGGTACCTCTGTGATCGATCGGGCCCGGAGGAAGTGGCAGAAGACCCCAATTGGTGAGTTTTTTGTATGCATCTTTAGGAGATAATATAGGTATAAGTTGATGCTGGTAGGTAACCAGTAGTTTGGTCAGGAAACCCCATTTGTAGGTTATCTGTTTTTCCTGCAGAATGGAGGTGATTGGAGTGAAAGCCCTACGCATTTCCATAGTGGCTCTAAAGAGATCATTGAAGAGCTTCACATTGGAGTATGGGGCTGGTAATGGGTTGTTGTTTTTTGCTGCTTGTAAGATTTATTCCTTTACATGAAAGTAATGTATTTTAGCAAGGATGTCTCTTGGTACATCAGGAGCTAGGTGTGGGGCTTTAGCAATCCTGTGAGCTCTGTCAATGGTGATGTCACGGGCGTTCAGACGGGGGAGTAGCTTTGCAAAAAGTTGATGGAGGTGGGGGATGATTTCATTTGGTTTGACCGATTCCGGGATTCCCCTGAATTTTATGTTTTGTCTCCTAGAGCGGTCTTCTAAATCTGCCAATTTTAAATTGATACGCTGCAATTCAGCCTCATAGTGGTCATGAACATCTAGCAGTTCATTATGAGCTTTAGAGTGGTCTGACATGTGATCTTCTAAGGCAGCGGTTCTGTCCTCTAAGTAGTCAACCCTTTCATGTATCTGTGTGATAGAGGTCTGAAGTTCCCTATGTAGGTCCTTTTGGAGTGTCAGCAGCATGTGTTTTAGCATAGTCTCTGACACAGGAACATCTGCTGCTAGCATTGCTGCTAATGTCATATGAGCCTCCGTGTCTTGGCCAGAGCTAGAGTTGGACCAGGAATGTTTCTTGGTGAGCGGCTCTTTGTTAGGAAACAGTGCTGGGGATGTTGCTGTTCCCTTACCTCTGTCAGACGGACTGGCTGAGGGTTGTAGTTCTGGTGAGGGGAGAGTGTCCATTTCCTCCCTGAGTTCTCTGTCCCGCTGACCGCTCGCTAGGGCATTGTTGTGAGGTGTAGCAGGGTGCGAGCCTTCGTTCTGGGAGCGGCCCTGTGCGCCGCGTTCGTTCCCTGAGGCGGCGCCATCTTGGGCCTGGTTCATCGCTGCGGGCTTATAGAAATCTGTGAGGCGGTGGGGAGCTGGCGGTTTCAGAGACTCCCCTGCATCTCCGGGAGGTAGGGGCTATTGTTCCCGTCGGAGTGAGTGTAGAAATCGGGTCCGGTCGCTGCGTTTTCCATCAGGGTCTGTCGTGTGGAGCGGAGCACTGGACTCAAGCATCCATCTTGGTCCGCTGCAGGCCACGCCCCCCAAACAAGGTAATTTTTAATAGCATTAAATTCAATTTTTTTTTTATTTGCTATTTTTTTCCTACAAAAGTGGAGCTACCCTTTAAATGCTACTCCTAAAAACAAAGCCTTACACACTAAATACAACAAAGAAATCCTCAAATCAAAGGACCACAGAAACTGTCTCTTTTGTTTTTCCATCAACTACCTACAATTATACTGTATCTGCAGCTTTGACCAATTGCACTATCCCCATGGTTTACTGCAGGAGTGTAGGGTTGAAGCCAGGACCCCTGGACATCCACCAGGCCCCAGGAACAACTCAAAACTCCTTGGCAAACATCAGATTTATGCAGATTGTTCTGAGTTACTGCAGTCCTGGAATTATACAAGGAAGTCTGTTGACATCTGCGTCTGTAACCCCATGTCTGTGAAGAATTCCAATCTACAGCAATCTGTATTTTTATTATTCCTACCCTCAATGCATACTGTGCAGCTTTCTTCATTAACTTTAACTTTTATCTGAGGTTTTCTACTTTGCAAATGGAGAGGAAAATGAGATCATATGACCATCCTTGGTATTTTCATCAATGAATTAGGTGACGCCAGCAGATCATTGAAGTAACATCCACTCAACAGTTACTGACATTTAGTAGTCATCATGCCTTTCTAAGCGAATATACCCAGTTTTGCCCCTACATACTTCTTCCATACACCTTACTGCTTCTGCATAAACGGATAATACAGCACACATTATCACCTAATACAATAAGGAATACTGAAAATTGGTTCTTCTCGTACATGGAGCAATAAAACAACTTAATTGCAGTTCCTGAGCTCTAGGTAGTATTTACTGGGGTTTCACTTGGGGAATGTTGATAAGAGTGCAGCGCACGTCTGGTGGCCATGCCCAGGACGACGTCAGTTGTATGACGAAACCGGTCGGCGAGAGACTCTGCACTCCCACGGCCGTTTTTAATGCACCTTACCCAGGTCAACTTGATGTGAGCTGTTTTTTGCTTTGGAAAATGTGAGTGCGATTGACTATGTTTTACTACATGTTTTAAATAAATGTTCATGCAGTATTACGCTATGGTCGTTTGTGTTTCTCATTACATTCTCTGAGGAGCGGTGGAGAGGCTATACATTGTGCTGATGAACACATAGGAGTGACAGCTGAATCCACAAGGGAGTTAAAACGTCTCTGCAAGCGTTTTTTGGCTGTTCCATTAATTTGGAAGCCAAATGGCTCTGGCAAGCAGTTTTGCATAAGCGGTGGTGGATTTGGACACTCGTATATGGAATATCTATAGCCTATCCTCACTGGGTGTTTAGCTTTCATTCTGGAGAGACGTCTTTTCATGCTACAACTTTTAGTTTGCACCTATACCAACTTCTGGACTGATCATTAATAACAGCTTTAAGTGTGTGCCTGTTTTTGGGACTGATCATTACTACTTTTTTCTTATAATGTTTACATATGAAGTTATGATACATTTTTCATTAGTAGATGTATAAGTGATTCATTTATTTTTTATATATTCATTATGTGTTAAGCACCGCTACTCACACCTATTTTAGTATTTACTGTATAGAGGGGCTGGGGACTCTGCAGCAACTCTTTCTCTTCCAGGTGAAACTGGTTCTATGGAAGCTGTGTGCACCACCTTAGGCATAGCAGTTGTGATCTACACCCCCTGAAGCTCAAGGCGCATGTCTAAGACAGATAGTGGGGCTTGTGGGAGGCTGAGCATCTGCAGAAGAAGTGTACCTGCTGCGACGTAGTTCAATGAAAATGCAGGGGCACACAGAGGGGAAGGAAGAGGAGAACATGAACAGCACAGTGTTCCACTAAAAATAGAAGCAGATGCAGAGGGGGGAGAAGCTTCAACATTTATATACAGTATCTCACAAAAGTGAGTACACCCCTCACATTTTTGTAAATATTTTATTCTATCTTTTCATGTGACGACACTGAAGAAATGACACTTTGCTACAATGTAAAGTAGTGAGTGTACAGCTTGTATAACAGTGTAAATTTGCTGTCCCCTCAAAATAACTCAACACACAGCCATTAATGTCTAAACTGCTGGCAACAAAAGTGAGCACACCCCTATGTGAAAATCTCTAAACTGGGCCCAAAGTGTCAATATTTTGTGTGGCCACCATTATTTTCCAGCACTGCCTGAACCCCAGGGCTGTCTTTATTATTGATTGGACTCTGGGCAAACATTTTCTTGGGCGCCCCATGCAATTTCGCTCTCCATCTGCTCAGACACATACAATAAATAGCGGCTAGACTCAAAATCAGTTTACTGAAACAGATCAGGCAGCGATTGCAATTGGTTACCAGAGGTTACAGCATATCATTACCGCTTACTGACTGGTTGCTAGAGTTTACAGCACACATTACAGCTCACTGATTGGTTGCTAGAAGTTACAGCACACGATTTCTGCTTGTTGATTGGTTGTAGAGATTACTACACATCATTACTGCTCATTGATTGGTTGCTAGATGTTACAGCACATCATCTCCTCACTGCCTGAACACTATGGACTGAGGAGGTGAGGGGACCCATCAATAGACAGAAAACTCCTAGGGATCCTGGAACTCCTGGGATCAGTGGCAGTGCTGGGGGGAGGGGAGGGTGTGATCAATGGCAATCCTGATTTTTTTACAGACTGCCAATATAAAGAGGAGTTTCAGCACTGGCCACCAATGTAATGGAAGCATTCACAGTAACCGCCAATGTAAGGAGGGATTTACACAGACCACTAATGTGAATGAAAGGATTCTACACAAAGCCCCAATGTAATGAGAAGATTTACACTGACCACCAATGTAATCGAGACATTTAGCCTGTGTTCACATTTGTGTTTGTCGGAAATGCATGCAAATCACTTTCCTGACACCACAGAAAGTGCTGCCCTTTAGCAGATGGCATGTGCTGTGGCACCGCATGATTTTGAAAAAGGGTTATGTACTTTCTTACGCATTTCTAGCGCATAGAGCTGCCCATTGAAATTAATGAACTGCCCTACACGTGACCTACATCTTTATCCACCCTGTCAGTACACCTTTGTCTCCTAAAACCCTTGCTAACCTCTGCACCCCAAACCTCCCCAATCCTCTCCACTCCAAATCTCCCCGCTTTAACTCTACCTGCCTCCTCTGCTCATGTTCCTTACCTCTATACATCCCCTCCTTGCTCACCTGTGCACCCCAAACTGTAATTCCTTCTCTGTCTACCTCTGCACACCCCACACTAAACTCTCCCCCACCAATGTAATTTCCTTTGCAGAACAGGCTGATGTTAGGCTTAATGACCACAGTTGCAGGCAGGACTTTCAAGCATGCCTTTGTCTCCCCAGTGGGCAGCATTCTGTAAAGCTGATGGTGGATATAACCTCAGGAGGGCATGATATACATATGAATGCCACCTTTATTTACATATCAGTGCCACTGGCCGCCACTATTTACACAAGAATGCCGTGGCTATTTACTTATCAATGCCAGGTATTTACATGTAAACACAGGGTCTGCAGGTGAGTCATCTGTACACAACAATAGAGCAGAGCTGGGCAGCATTAGTAGCAGCATTTCACACTGAAATATCAGGACACAGCACAGAACTAAAGATTGAAGGGACAAGGGAATTTAAACCAGGATAGTTGGCAAGTATTAGGCAGTTGCTTTGGGGCCCACAACAATGACAGGACCCAGGGCAGCGGTCCCTTTTGCCCTGCCTTAAAGACGGCCCTGCTTAACCCTCTTGGGCATGGAGTTCACCAGAGCTTCACAGGTTGACACTGAAGTCCTCTTCCACTCCTCCATGATGACATCACAGAGCTGGTGGATGTTAGAGACCTTGTGCTCCTCCACCTTCCATTTGAGGATGCCCCGCAAATGCTGAATAGGGTTTAAGTCTGGAGACATGCTTGGCCAGTCCATCACCTTTGCCCTAAGCTTCTTTAGCAAGGCAGTGGTCATCTTGGAGGTGTGTGCACCCTGTCTCTGAAGGGAGGGGATCATGCTCTGCTTCAGTATGTCACTGTACATGTTGGTATTCATGGTTCCCTCAATAAACTGTAGCTCCCCAGTGCCGGCAGCACTCATGCAGCCCCAGACCATGACATTCCCACCACCAATGCTTGACTGTAGGCAAGATACACTTGTCTTTGTACTCCTTACCTGGTTGTCGCCACACACGCTTGACACCATCTGAACCAAATAAATTTACCTCTGTCTCATCAGACCACAGCACATGGTTCCAGTAATCCATTTCCTTAGTCTGCTTTTCTTCAGCAGACTGTTTGCAGGCTTTCTTGTGCATCACCTTTGAAGAGGCTTCCTTCTGGGACGACAGCCATGCAGACTAATTTGATGCAGTGTGCGGTGTATGGTCTGAGCACCGACAGGCTGATCACCCTCCCCTTCAACCTCTGCAGCAATGCTGGCAGCACTCATGGGTCTATTTCCCAAAGACAATCTCTAGATATGACGCTGAGCTCGTGCACTCAACTGCTTTGGTCGACCATGACGATGCCTGTCCTGAGTGGAACCTGTCCTGTTAAACCGCTGAATGGTCTTGGCCACCGTGCTGCAGCTCAGTTTCAGGGTCTTGGCAATCTTCTTATAGCCTAGGCCATCTTTATGTAGAGCAACAATTAATTTTTTTCAGATTCTCAGAGAGTTCTTTGCCATGAGGTGCCATGTTGAACTTCCAGTGACCAGTATGAGAGATTGAGAGCGATAACACCAAATTTAACACACCTGCAAGTCACATGACACCGGGGAGGGAATAGGGCCCAGTTTGGACATTTTCACTTAGGGGTGTACTCACTTTTGTTGCCAGCAGTTTAGACATTAATAGCTGTGTGTTGAGTTATTTTGAGAAGACAGCAAATTTACACTGTTAAACAAGCTGTACACTCACTACTTTACATTGTAGCAAAGTGTCATTTCTTCAGTGTTGTCACATGAAAGGATAGAATAAAATATTTACAAAAATGTGAGGGGTGTACTCACTTTTGTGAGATACTGTATATATATATATATATATATATATATATATATATACTATATTGTCAAAAGTATTGGGATGCCTGCTCTTACACGCACATGAACTTTAATGGCACCCCAGTCTTACTCGGTAGGGTTCAATATTGAGTTGGCCCACCTTTTGCAGCTATAATAGCTTCAACTCTTCTGGGAAGGCTGTCCACAAGGTTTAGGAATGTCTATGGGAATGTTTGGCCATTTTTCCAGAAGTGCATTTGTGAGATCAGGCACTGATGTTGGACGAGACTCACAATTTCCGCTCTAATTCATTCCAAAGGTGTTATATTAGGTCCTAGGTCAGGACTCTGTGCAGGCCAGTCAAGTTCCTCCACCCCAAACTCACTCATCCATGTCTTGATGGACCTTGCTTTGTGCACTGGTGTGCAGACATGGTGGAACAGGAAATGACCATCCCCAAACTGTTCCCAAAAAGTTTGGAGCATGAAATTGTCCACAAAGTCTTGGAATGTTGACGTCTTAAGAGTTTCCTTCACTGGAACTAAGGGGCCAAGCCCAACCTCTGAAAAGCGACCCCACACCATAATCCCCCCTCCACCAAATGATTTGGACCAGTGCACAAATCAAGGTCCATAAAGACATGAGTGAGTGAGTTTGGGGTGGAAGAACTTGACTGGCTTGTACAGGGCCCTGACCTCTACCCAATAGAACACCTTTGGGATGAATTAGAGCGGAGATTGCAAACCAGGCCTTCTCTTCCAACATCAGTGCCTGACATCACAAATGAGCTTCTGGAAGAATGGTCAAACATTACCATAGACACTCCTAAACCTTGTGGACAGCCTTCCCAGAAGAGTTGAAGCTGTTATAGCTGCAAAGGGTGGGCCAATTCAATATTGAACCCTACAGACTGAGACTGCAATGCCATTAAAGTTCATGTGCATCTAAAGGCAGGTGTCCCAATAATTTTGGCAATATACAGGGTGGGCCATTTATATGGATACACCTTAATAAAATGGGAATGGTTGGTGATATTAACTTCCTGTTTGTGGCACATTAGTATATGTGAGGGGGGAAACCACCACATTATGGGTGTCAGGTCTGAGCATTCCTAGATGAACAGTTTCCTGGGAAGTGGAATGGTCGTCGTGGGCCAGTTGAATGGCCCCCAAGGTCTCCAGATCTGACCCCCTTAGACTTTTATCTTTGGGGTCATCTGAAGGCAATTGTCTATGCTGTGAAGATACGAGATGTGCAGCACCTGAAACTACGGATACTGGAAGCCTGTGCTAGCATTTCTCCTGCGGTGTTGCTATCAGTGTGTGAAGAGTGGGAGAAGAGGGTTGCATTGACAATCCAACACAATGGGCAGCACATTGAACACATTTTATAAGTGGTCAGAAACTTGTAAATAACTCATGAAAGAATAAAGTTACATTAAAACCAAGCACACCATTGTTTTTCTTGTGAAATTCCCAATAAGTTTGATGTGTTACATGACCCTCTTCCTATTGAAAAAACAAAAGTTGGATTCAAATGGCCGACTTCAAAATGGCCGCCATGGTCACCACCCATCTTGAAAAGTTTCCCCCCTCACATATACTAATGTGCCACAAACAGGAAGTTAATATCACCAACCATACCCATTTTATTAAGGTGTATCCATATAAATTGCCCCCCCTGTAGTGTATACTCTATGTTGAATGAGCACACTATGTGGTCTATTTATTAAAAGAAAAAAAATATTGGGCAAATATCACAAGCTTGCACCCAGCCCTAACACATTTTGGCCATATTTTATATAATATAAATATCTCCTATAATCAGCAGTTCTATCTAGTGGCCATTCTGCAGGATTTTCTGGAAATATATCATCTCAATTAAATACTGCAATATGTCCACTAGCTGGACCTGACAATCATAGGAAATAATAATATTAGACAATTATTATTTTTTTATGGTTAATTCATATAGACCTCTATTTGTATATAGGTATTGTACCTAAAATGTACATTTTAGCAGTGATAAAGGAGCAATTACAGCAATAAGAACAATTTCAAAGTAGCTAACACTTGTTCTAACAGCTCGAGAGTATGTATAATTACAAGACACTTTGAAATTATAAGACATAAAGAGCGAGTTATAACTCTAGGAGTAGATACCCAAACTGCAGTAGCTTTCAGTGGCACATCCAAAGTTAAAAAAGTTGTTGTTCTGTTCTCTTTAAGGAAACAGGAAACATCATTAAAATTATTACTTTTTTTAAAATGATTTAATAATAAAGTGTATGTATAGTCATTTTTTTTACGTTTTGGATAGAGTTAAGCATTGTTAAGCTATTATTAGTGTACGATAGGGATGAGCCATTTCCCGTCACCGCATTAAATCCTGGCACCAGCATGCCACTGGGCCAATCATCACACAGGACCCCGACCGCCCGGACCAAGCCTTGTTCTGGACACCGCACGTTCGCACGATCGGACGTGCATGAAAACGAAGCTGTCTCTGTTTGCGTTACAGGTGTGACCGGACAAGCGTCCCACCACAACTTTCAATTACCAATCCCATAGTTGTAAACACCACCCCTTGTTTTTAGAAGAGCAGACCATCCGAAATGGCAATACAGTCCTAGGGGGGAGGGGAGGTATGGGCAGACGAGGTACCATGAAATGTACATCAATTTAGGACACATTTACGCAACTTAAAACATTAATAGGATGTAAAAATACTACAAACCAATAAATATGACTACAGTCATAAAATCCCTAAAATATATAAGGCGGGGACCAAAAATAGATATACAGTACATGTACTAGTTGTATCAATATTTAAAAAAATAAATAAATATATACTCACAAGACTGCATATACTATTCTCAAGAGTTATCGATAAAACAATTAACATCCAGATCAATGTTAAGTCCAAAGGGTGAGTGACTTTTGAGATGGAAAATCCACCTGAATTCCATCCTAGAGAGTTCCCTGACTTTCAAACTGCCCCTCCAATTGGACAGAAAGCAGTCAATTCCAATAAATAAAGTGCTAGTAGAGTCTCTCGCTTGTACTCTATCATAGTGCCTTGCTACAATATGATTTTTATACCCTTTTCGGATATTTGACAGATGTTCATTGAGTCTTGTGAGGAGCAGAACTAAAATGGAGTCAGAATGATGTTTCTACAGCAAAGACCAGCAAAGTGGAGTTCCTCCTCAAAAGAACTGTTTCTACATAAAATGAACTTTATTCTCAGTTGAAATGTTCTGAGTCCATTATCCATTATCTCAGCAGATTGCAACTTGTATCCTGTCCACATGTCACAGTAACCTTTAGTTAGGGCCAATATGGAGTTGGCTGAACATCCCTGTTTATTGAGATCATTTCCCGCAAACAGATATGTTTATGTCCAAAATCCCCCTAACCACATGTTTTATTAATTACTATAGTTTGACACATTATGATGTATTATGGTCAAGTTGACAAGTAATGGTTATACGCCCTATAGTTATGGCCAAACTGTCACGTAGGTTATTTTCCATCCATTATTCTTCCAATATTTCTCAATATCTTGTTTTTTCT
>BLSH010530255.1:136385-146730 GCA_018402905.1 Glandirana rugosa
GGTAAAATCAAGACGAGGAGTGTCAGGGCGGAAATTACAAGCTCGGTAATCTGTAGTTCAAGGAGTCTCAGAAACCCTACTAAAAGTCCATTCGCTCGTTGGTAGAGTATTCGTCAGTAGCATGTCCGGGAACGGGAAAGGGAAGCCCCGAGTTTTCCTGCTCATAATCATGTTCGTAAACATTAATAAAAGTTCGTTGTAAATTTGTTCCGTCCACTTGTAAATTGATTCTCTTATTACTTGTGTTACTTAGGTTACTATATCTCCTAAGGTACATAATATGGTCTTTTGGTCGGAGGATAAGGACTTTTGGTCAACTCACCTAACTCGGTACTAATACTCGTCCTTTTGAGCCCCGAAGGGAAAGGGCAAGGGCCTGTACGATGACTGCTTATGAGATGGTTGCTCGCTTACCTGAAAATCATCCCAAAGACTCTGAGGAACTTGATGTCTAATGGCTCGAACATTAAAGGCGGGACTGTGAGGAGCAGAACTAAAATGGAGTCAGAATGATGTTTCTACAGCAAAGACCAGCAAAGTGGAGTTCCTCCTCAAAAGAACTGTTTCTACATAAAATGAACTTTATTCTCAGTTGAAATGTTCTGAGTCCATTATCCATTATCTCAGCAGATTGCAACTTGTATCCTGTCCACATGTCACAGTAACCTTTAGTTAGGGCCAATATGGAGTTGGCTGAACATCCCTGTTTATTGAGATCATTTCCCGCAAACAGATATGTTTATGTCCAAAATCCCCCTAACCACATGTTTTATTAATTACTATAGTTTGACACATTATGATGTATTATGGTCAAGTTGACAAGTAATGGTTATACGCCCTATAGTTATGGCCAAACTGTCACGTAGGTTATTTTCCATCCATTATTCTTCCAATATTTCTCAATATCTTGTTTTTTCTTTCCTTTGGGCTTGTGCCATGTACTGACTCGCATTGTGATCATTTAGCATAAAAGCAGTGTGAATTTTGTAATGGTTATCACACACCTGACGATGTGATCCTGTGTGCGCACAGAACTGATAATCTCAGTAAACTTTGTTGGAACGAATGCAAAGATCTGGACCTTCGTTTATTTCATATCTGATCGTATCAGTCTAACAATAAGTGCTCTCGTAGCCCTGCCCACATACTGCATGCCACATGGGCACTGAAGTAAATAAACAACGTGTGTGGTTCTGCAGGTGTTGAAAAGAGGAGCCGATCGCCTAGCAAACGGCTCTCTATTTACATCACATGATGTCTGTTTGGACACAGCCCTCATGTGATCAGTAGAGCCAATCACAGAGCCTTCCTGATGATCAGAGATGCGAAATGTCCAGGTGACATGAGCACATCAGAATTGTGTAACTGTGCGGGCACGTGGCCGCATGATCCCACTCCTTCTGAGGGATCTTCAGGAACATCCACTCAGAAGGTGGAAGTGTCCACCCGGCCATTTATGTGTAGTGGCCGAAAGGGAAGTATTTATGGACCTTGCTTTGTGCACTGGTCCATATCATTTGGTGGAGGGGGGATTATGGTGTGGGACTGTTTTTCAGGGGTTGGGTTTGGTCCCTTAGTTCCAATGAAGGGAACTCTTAAGGCTTCAGCATACCAAGAAATGTTGGACAATTTCATGCTCCCAACTTTGAAGGAACAGTTTGGGGATTGCCCCTTCCTGTTCCAACATAACTGCGCACCAGTGCACAAAGCAAGGTTCATAAAGACATGGATAAGCAGATTTGGGGTGGAGGAACTTGACTGACCTGCACAGAGTCCTGACCTCAACCCGATAGAACACCTTTGGGATGAATTAGAGCGGAGAATTCGAGTCAGACCTTCTTGTCCAACATCAGTGCCTGACCTCACAAATGCGCTTCTGGAAGAATGGTCAAACATTCCCATAGACACTCCTAAACCTTGTGGACAGCTGCAAAGGGTGGGCCAACTCAATATTGAACCTTACGGACTAAGACTGGGATGCCATCAAATTTCATGTGCGTGTAAAGGCAGCCATCCCAATACTTTTGTTAATACAGTGTATAATGAAGGGGAAGATTGCTGTAAAATGAATGATCTGGCGACAGGGTCTCTTTACAGCGGTCGCCAATAGCCACAATTGAGCTAAAGAAGAGTCAATGATAGACCTACCTGTCTTTATGGTTACACATCTGGTTGCATGACCTCTGCACTGTACAGTAGACCTTGAGTCACATGAAGAAGTATTTATTGAGATGCAGCCTGGACATACATTACCATTGGTCTGAATGCTTGGAATATTCACTTTAAAGCATAAAGAGAAGAAACATAGGTCATAAACACGTCTTGTATTTTATGAGTGCAGTTTACTTGGTATTTGGGGGATTTTCATTCATTTTTTCGTTTTTTATTTCATGTTGGTATGGCATTTTTAAAATCAGTCTCGCCCTGAGCACAGTATTCACTCTCCATCTGTTGTTGCTTTTTATTCACAGCACGCCTCTGCATTGTATGAAAGAAAAGCAGCGCAAGCACAGTGTACACCCTAAACCACCTCACATTATATCATTCACATTCAGCACACCCCTCTATTCCCACAGATAAAATAAAAGTTAGGCATATAAAGTACTTGTTAAACCTATCATCCCTGATTAAAGCTGTTCTGTTGTGGGCCAATTTTACACTATTGCACGCTCTTCAATATCTAAAAGTGACACTAAACTCGGGTTTAAAAAATATATATATTTAAAGTATGTTTTCCTAACACAAAAATTCCCTTCTATTGCTCTCAGTCTCCTCTAAACCTCCAAATTCCTTTTTGCTGCTGTGACCCAACTGCTTGTTAGAGGATGGCTTTGTTCGCTCACCACAGTCCCGCTGTATGTAGCAATGTAGTCACCAGTGGTAGCTAGTGCTGTCTATTTTTTTTTTTTTGCAAATCAATTTTTATTGACATTTCGTGGTACAATAAACAAAGATGTGAGTCTCATGGATAACAATAGTCATATAGACGAGAAGGACATTGTATAGGTATACTCATGAGTATTCAACGAGAGAGTAAAAGATTGGCATAATAAAATAGAATAAACATTTCTTACAGAGGTTTATATTGTTGCTGTGCTTAAGGTAACGTTATGTTAATCCATCGATATACGTGTGATCACTATATGGGTTTACGTAGATGGGGTTGCATCTAGGATGATGCTATCAGGGTGCGCATGCCGTCAAGGGTAACAACTGCCTGGACCGCTCCTGCCCCCTCGGACACCCCATTGGGAGCACATTTGTGTCCGAGGGTGCAGGGGGTCCCGTCGCCTGAACATGGCATCCTCCTGAAATGGGTTAAGGTTAGGTATAGGATCATCAGTTCATAGGTGGGCTATCCAGAATCCATGCGTCCATGGGGCTTGAAGGGGTGTGAAGAACAACAACAATTGCTCGTATTGTGAAATAGTGGTGGGAATGATGACAAATAGGTTAGGGCGGAGTTTAACAGTAACTGAGTGATGGGGGGGGATAGGAGGTGAGAATAGGTACGTAAGGCTGGAGATGAGTAAGATTAGAGGTGGTGAGTAAGGGAGGGGATAAGGGGGAAGCTCGGTGCAAGAAAGTCCATGTTATTAGGTGATTAGATATCCATTTTGGGCCATATTTCCCATTTCTTGTGAAATGCAGCTCCTGATGAGTTTTTGTAGGCTATGATGCGTTCACAGATGTAATTGTGATGTACTAAGTTTATTACTTCTGACAAGTTAGGTGCTATATTTGTTTTCCACTTTCTGAGGATTGTTTGTCTTGCTGCTAGTAATATGTGGGTGATTACAACTCTTTGGGAAGCAGGGTAACTGTCAATTCCAATATTGAGAATTGCCAGAGGTGGATAGGGTTGTTTGAGGATACCTGTTAATGTTGCAATGTGTTTGAAGATCTGGGACCAGAAACTTCTGAGGCTTGGGCAGCTCCAGAGTATGTGGGGGAGGTTGCCTATTTTACCACAACCTCTCCAACATAAGGGTGAGGCTGTTTTAGTAAAGGTGGCTATTCTATGTGGTGTATAGTACCATCTATGGATAATTTTTATAGTCATTTCCCAGTGTGAGGTACACTTAGATGCCATATAGATAGAGTGGAGTGCAGAGCGCCATTGTTCTGCAGTGAAACTTGACTTCATGTCTAACTCCCAAGTTTTCAGATTCCCAGAGACATCAATTGTTTTCTTGTTGTGTAGTGCGTTGTAGAAGAGTGATATCCCTTTTTTCCCTGGTTGCGTTGAAGTAAGGAACTCTTGTATGCGTTTTGGTATAGTTATATCGGGAGTAGGGTGTTTGGAGAGGAAGGATATAATCCGGGCACAGGTGAAGTAGTGTTCTCTCGGGATATTGTATTCAGATAGGAGGGTGTTTATGTGTTTTATGCCATCCTTGTACATCAGGTCTTTTATATGTTTTAGGCCTGCAGACTGTAATGGTGTTGTGTTTAGCATTGGGATGACTTCTTCAAGGATTTGAATTGGGTATGTAGCGCACAGACTTTGGTTCTCACCCATTGATTGCGAGTTTAAGGATCTCCAGGCTAGGATTGTGGCCTGAGTAGTTAGGGGGATAGAGGTGAGGTTACATGGTTTCCAGGTATCACCTATGAGAAGGCCTTGGGGGGTTTTGGCAGAAGTCAAGGCTAGTTCCATTTCTATCCAAGGTGTTTGGGTGTTATTTTGGAACCAGTGTTTTAGTTGGTCCATCCGGACTGCAAGGTAGTAGTCCTTCAGGTTTACCCAGCCCGCTCCCCCAGCTAGTTTGTGGGCCATTAGTTTATCTTGGGAGCATCTGGCTTTTTTGCCATTCCAGACATAGTTGTTTAGGAGTTTTGATATGGGGTTTATGAGGTGTAGGGGTATGGGAATGGGCAGCGTTCTAAAGAGATATAAGATTTGGGGTAAAATCATCATTTTGAATGTGGCTAGTCTGCCTGCCCAGGAAAGTTCTTGAGTGGCCTGTTTCAACTGTGCTTGAATTTTATTAATAAGTGGGCGGAAGTTTAGTGATGGTAGTTCAGATGTTTTCTTGCAAAGTAGGATGCCTAGATATGGTATGCTGTGTGGGCTCCATTTGAAGGGAAGTTGCTTTTGGAGGGAGTCTTTGAGTGCTTCCTTGATACCTAAATTGAGGATGAGGGATTTAGAGTAGTTGACTTTGTAATAGGAGATTTGGCTGAATTCGGATAGGATTTGCAGGGCTTCTGGGAGTGATGTCATTGGGTTGGTCAAGGAAAGTATTACATCATCCGCGAATAATGTGATTTTGTGGTCTTTTGTGCCTATGTGGAAACCGTGAATTTTTGAGTGGGATTTAAGGGCTATTGCTAGAGGTTCGATTAATAAATTGAATATGGTGGGCGATAGGGGGCAGCCTTGTCTTGTGCCGTTGTTGATTAGGAAAGGGTCTGATAGCATGCCTGATGTGTAGACTTGTGCTGTGGGGTGGGCATAAAGGGCGAGAATTGCCGACAGTATGTGACCAGTGAAGCCAAATTTTAATAAAACCTTTTTCATATACTTCCAGTGCACCCTGTCGAACGCCTTCTCTGCGTCTATAGAGAGCAGCAGAGAAGGCGTTCGTGTGCGTTCCGCAAAATTTATAATGTTCAAGATCCTTCTGGTAGCATCAGAGGTCTGTCTCCCCTTTATGAACCCCATCTGGTCGCTGCTTACAAGGGTTGGTAAAATTTCATTTAATCGTTGGGATAAGACTTTAGCATATATTTTTATGTCTACATTTAGTAGAGATATTGGTCTATAGTTGGCTGCTGTGGCAGGGTCTTTCCCCGGTTTTGGTAGTGCAATCACATGCGCTTTGAGCATTTCTTGGGGAAACTCGGAGCAAGATGCTGCCTCGGTAAACATTGAGGAGAGGTGGGGTATTAAGATTTCTTGGAATGTGTGGTAGTACTCACTTGGGAGGCCATCTGGCCCCGGTGATTTCCCTGTAGCTAGTGAGTTAATTGTGGCTTGTATCTCCTTGTTTGTAAATGGGGCATTAAGTTGTTGGTGTTGTAGCGGTGATAGAGACGGGAGGTTTAGTTTTTGAAGAAAAGTGTCAATTGCTAGATCTGTGGGTTGTGGGGTGTGTGAGTCTTTCCCTAAGTTGTATAGGTTACCATAAAAGGTCGCGAGTTGGTTCGCAATCTCTTGAGGGTTAGTTATCTTGTGGCCTGTGGTTGGATGAGTGAGGTATGCTATTCTCGACTTGGCTTGGTTCGTCTTGAGTTTGCTCGCTAAGAGTTTGCCTGCTCTGTTTGCGTTAGCGTAATAGTTGGCTTTGGTATGTTTCAGGATAACTAGGTGACGATGTAGTAGAAGTTTACGCAGCTCCTCTCTCAAGGATTGCAGTGTATTTGTGGTTTTGAGTGTGGTGTTCTGCTTATTTAGTGTTTCTAGTTTGTGTATTTCTTCTGTGATTGTGTTGATCTTAGAGTTGTGTGCTTTCCTTGCTCTAGCATTTTGCTGAATTAGAATGCCTCTTATGAAGGCTTTGTGGGAATTCCAGATTGAGAAGGGGTTGTTTACCGAGGGAGCATTGATAGAGAAAAATTCTGATAATTTGTCTTTTAGAATTTTTGTTGTGTTTGGATTTTGTAGTAAATCTGTGTTGCAGCGCCAGATGCGGGTCGGGGGGGAGGCACCCTTTTCTGCTATTTGTATGGATACGGCTGCATGGTCAGACCATGTTATGGCGTGGATCTTAGATGATGAGATTTGTTGTAATAGCCATTTATCAGACACAAATAAGTCTATGCGGGAGTAACTCCGGTGTCTTGTAGAAAAAAACGTGAAGTCTCTTTCTGATGCATGTTGGCACCTCCAAATATCATAAAGTTCTTCCGTGTGGAGTAAGTTTCTTAGGGAAACATTTCTTCCTGGGGATGGTTTTGTGCTGTCTAAGCTGGGATCAACCGTGAGGTTGAAGTCACCGCAGATTAAGAGATGGCCGTACTTGATTCTCGCGATTTGCCTTAGAAGGGCTTTGTGAAATCTCATCTGACGTGAGTTCGGGGCATAGAGAGTTACTAAGGTAAAGGGTTTGGCATTGATGTCGCAGGTGACTATTATGTATCGGCCCTCTTGGTCCAAGATTGCATCTTTTAGGGAGAAAGCCAGTGAGTCTCTGAATGCGAGAAGCACTCCTTTCTTTTTGCTTTTGGAGTCGCAGGCAAGAAAAATGTTGGGGAAGTTCTTTTGAGCGCACCTCGGTGTGGCACCTCTTTGAAAGTGGGTTTCTTGTATAGCTAATATGTCAATTTTAAGTCTGATTGCCTCTTCCCACATAGAGCGGCGTTTGGCCGGATGGTTGAGGCCTCTGGCATTAAGAGATAGGCATGATATCACGGTGGTAGAGTGTCTAGCATAATGTTGGGTGTAGTTGCGTACTCACAGTTACGTACTCGTCCAGAGAGAGGCTCTGTGGTGGAGTTCAGGCGGAAGTGTGATGTTTCATGGTCCATGTTGGACAGGCTCCTATTTGTCAGATGATATTCAGATTTCTTGATGTCGAAGGCCTGGTGGACGTTGGGTTCCATATCATGCACCGAACAAGGGAAGAGAGGGTTAGGGGTGATGTAGAACAGCAGATGTGAGCTTTCCAATATAAACATATAAAAGGTAAAAAAAGAAGAACCAGATCTAACAATGCGATCTAGATACAAACCGGGATTACCGGTATTGGAGGGGTGTCAAATCGGAGGTATCCGGTTAGTGACCTGAAGGGGAATTGTGCTTATTGAGCGAATGTTGGTTTGAGCCGCTTCTGTCTCGGTTTTTGGGAGGTTTCTTCTTGGAGACTATGCGCCAGTCATTATCAGAGTGTGGAACGTGCTGGGGGTTTTGTTTGGGTGGTAGTGGGTCTGGGATTATTCCCCATTCCCGCAAGGCAGATAGACCCTCTTCTAAAGATGATACTGACCTTGTGCCTCCATTGTGTGTGATAGATAGAGTGGCCGGGTATCTCCATTTATGAGGTATAGCGTGATTTCTTAAAGCTTTGGTGATGGTAGCCAGGTTACGTCTGCATTGCAGCGTGTGTTTGGACAGGTCAGGAAGTAGCTGTAGTGAGGAGTATTGATCTGGGAGATTACCAGTTTTCCTGTAGATGGACATCAGTAGTTCTTTTGTGTGGTAATAGTGCATTTTTAAGAGCACATCTCTGGGAGTCTCCGCAGACAGAAAGGAGGGCTTGGGCACCCTATGTATTCTGTCTATCAACAAATCATGTGGGTTTAAGTCAGGGGCCATTGTAGAGAATAGGGACAGGACAAATTGTTGTAATTGGTGATTGGGGACAGATTCTGGAATGCCCCTTATTTTTATGTTCTGTCGTCTACTTCTGTCCTCTAGGTCTGCTATTTTGTCCTTGATCCACAATAGCTCCTCTTCATGTGAGTTGTGGGCATCCACTAGTAAGTTAAAGGGAGTAGTGTAGTCACTCAATCTATCTTCCATTGTGCTTACTCTTTTCCCTAGTGAAGCTACTTCTTTCTGGCATTGATGGATACTGCTTACTAAGTCCGCTGACAGGGAGGCTCTAAGGGACATCAGCATTTCCTTTAACATTATATCAGACACCGGCTGGCCTGTTGTGGGGAATATAGCAATCGGGTCTGCTTCGTTTGTGGGCCCTGCTTCAGTGTCGGCCTGATTTCCTCCCTCCTCCATGCCCCCTGTGTCATCCCGCTCTGGCGTGGAGTCCCTTCTGGGCTTGGATTTGGCTGGGCTTCTGGATGTGGGGCTGTTATCCTCAGGCAGAGGGTCCCGGTGTATGTAGGTGTGGATGTTACCTTGTTTTAGGGTCTTCCCCTGTGTCAGCGCGGTGTCCGTCTCAGCGTGCGGATCCCTGTTCGAGCCGGCGCCATCTTGCCTTAGGCCTCTGGAGAAGTACTCCGGGATTTTAACCACCTGCATGTGCTCGTTTCTGCGCTTGGACATCACCGCTGAAGTCACTGATGTCCTGGTGGCAGGGAGGGTCGTTATGGCTTCGGGTCTCCTTGATTATGCGGCTATATTTGGGCTTTTCCCCGGCGGTCGGAACGGAGCTCTCTGCTATGCGTCCATGCAGAAGCTCGGCCGGCCACGCCCCCGCTAGTGCTGTCTATTTTAGGGGGACGGCAAACAATACATCCCAACACCACCCCCCCACCTTCCACCGGACGGTTGGTCAGATAATCGGTCTGTTGCTCAGTCAAATCCCCCAATTGCTCGCTTGTCCCCCCACCAGCCCTGCACTTACCCCATCTAGGTCTCCTTCCTGCGTCTCCTCCTCCTCGGTGGCTTCAACCTGCATCTCCGGCTTCACAGCGGCTTCCTCCTTGGCGGCTTCCCTCCTCCTTCCCTCAGTGACCAATACGATCACTTCTCCTCTTGGCCAATCGGGTCTTATATCAATTCGCTATTGTCTCAGAACTGGGTGGTCTCAGGGAGCAGTGCTCTGCACCCCAAGCCAACCCTTTTTTTAAGCCAATCATGTGCTTCAAAAAATAAAAACCCCATTGAAATCCATGGATTAGGGGGGCAGCGCCCCTGCACCCCTTATGGATGGTCCACCACTGGTAGTCACCCTCTCTTGCTCACTCCTGGAATAGACTAGGGACTGTGAGATGTGAAGTGTGCATAGAGCATTGTACATGACCGTAACTAATTCACACTACTTGTTCCAAACAATCTGAAGTGAGGGGGACCTTTGGAAGCCCACAGAGGACTTTACAAGGAGGAAGACAAACACAGTAGGAAGCAATTTCATAAAACATAGATTACAGTGACATCAATTAGTGCATCTGTATGGATTATTTTTGGAGAAAAATAATACAATTTAGTCCCATTTTATTTCAAGTAGTGAAGACCCAGACTGTGCACTTTGAGGTTGATTTACTAAAGCTGGAGAGTGCAAAATCTGGTGCCAATCAGCATCTAACTTCAGCTTGTTCAATTAACCACTTCAGCCCCGGAAGGATTTCCAGCTTTAGGACCGGAGCCCTTTTTGCGATTCGGCGCTGCGTCGCTTTAACTGAAAATTGCGCGGTCGTGCGACGTTGTACCCAAACGAAATTTGCGTCCTTTTTTTCTCACAAATAGAGCTTTCTTTTGGTGGTATTTGATCACCTCTGCGTCATTTCTGATCGCCGCTATAAACAAAAGAAGAGCGACAATTTTGCAAAAAAACCCAAATTTCTTACTTTTTGCTAGAATACAAATCCAAAAAAAAAATATAAAAAGACATTTTTTTTCACCGTTTTTGGCCGATTTATATTCTTCCTCATATTTGCGATAAAAAAAATCGCAATCGGCGTTTATTGATTGGTTTGCGCAAAAGTGGTCGCGTTTACG
>BLSH010530255.1:146740-171740 GCA_018402905.1 Glandirana rugosa
TATCCTTTTGTTTAACAGTTTTACATGATCTCTTTTACTCATGTCCGACCTAAAAATGAAGTTCTTTATGCTCTGGTGTTATATCACATTTTAAAATGTAGTCGTCCTGTTAAACTTTATCGTTCAGATCCGGGCTTAAATGATGTCTGTTTCCCAAACTAAATGATTTCGACCTCTCACGTTTTAAACCACGTCGAGACGTGTGTTTGGTTAGTCGAAGGTCCAAAGAAACAGTCTCGAATTGGTGAACGGCTGGCGGCTAGCCGTAGACTGCCGCTGTTTCACCAAGCAATAGCGTTTTGCGGCAGTATGCTGCCGCCGACGCTATTGCGCGTGACACTCGCGCGCGCGCGGCGCGCTCACAGTGCGCGTTATCGCAGCCGCCGTCGTATGACGGCGTTTTGCGATAACGAACCACTTTGTCGCCGTCAGATGCCGATCGGCGGTCGGCAAGTGGTTAAGCTCTGACAAAGAAACCTGGAAGCTGATTGGTTTGTGTGCAGAGCTGCACCAAATTTTGCACTCTCCAGCTTTAGTAAATCAAACCCTTTGTCTGTAGTAAATTCGGGCCTAGACTTGCTATTTCAAATTGTCCTGCTGATGTAAAATTTTACACTATATTGTGGTCTCGTATTTCTTGAAGTAAAAATCCAGCCTGTACTCATTTTCTCTAGTACATTTTGACAATTTGTTTTCCTATTAAAAATGTTCTGATGCTGGCCAATTTTACACTGCTTTTTCATCCACAGTCTCTTAATTCTTAATACAATTTTGAGAGAAATTCGGCATTGCCAGGACACTTTTCCATCAGTATGAACAGGGACAGCTTCATTGAACTGCAGGTCCACCTGCTGCTCAAAACAAGCCTGTTACAGTTTGATGAAAAAGCATGTGTAATTTCTAAAACAACCAAAAAAATTCATTTTTTTAATCTAAAATGAATCTGATTGGGGTAGCACTGCTGTATGTAAGTCATGTTAATTCTATAAGGAGGGGCGTGGCTTGCGAGCATGGACACCTAAGCTGAGAGCTCGCCACAAGACCGGAGCATTAAGCGGCCAATGAACGGGCATCCGCACCATAGACACCGCCAGACTACAGCCCTGGACCCCAGAGGACTCCCGCCAGCGATGCAGCGCAAACGGAAAGAAGTGCGTGGCTCACAGACTTCTTTTTTTGGCCGGCGCCTAACAGAGGGAGAAGCCAAGCGAGACACTCTACGACTCCTCTGCATACACAGATCTCCCTGACGTGGAGCAGGGAGAAACACCAGGAGATCTTACCCCCTCTCTCCTGACCACTCACCAGTGGCAAGCCCGACATCCCAAAGCCCTGCAAAAGCCAGGATGAGGCTGAACTCGCCCCAGCATTCGGCAGCAGCTGTGAGTACTGACCCCCAGGCCTCGGGCCTAGACAATAATTTGCACTCCTCTATTGCTACCTTCCCCACCTTGGGACAACCAGTGCTGGACACTACAATGAAGGACATGCTACTCCCACTACAATCATCCTTAATGTCCAGCCTGTCCTGCTTATACCATAAAGTGACAGCAGACATGCACCACATGGGGAAAAGGGTACAATATATTGAGACTAAAATGTATGAATGCACCCACACAGTTAACGACCTAGTGGACGCTTATGGGGAGCTGAAAGACGACAACACATGGATTAAAACCAAATTAGCGGACTTAGAAAACCGCAGTCGATGTAATAACCTGAAACTGCGAGGGGTCCCTCAATCGATCTTACCGCTCGAACTCCATAAATACATCACAGACATGTTTTCAAAATTACTGCCTGAAGTCTCCCCAATAGAACTGACTATTGATCGGATCCATAGGATCCCCAAACCCAGTCACCTTGCGGATACCATATCCTTATTAAAGTCCATTTTTTTGCAACCAAGGTGTCACGTACCTGGTGATGGAGTCTGGCTTATGCAGTGGGCAACCTCTCTTACGACCCTGATTCTTGAACCCCTGGTAGTGTAGACAGTGAGCTCGGGAGTGCAGGATGGCATGAGGGTCGGACTGGGTCACTGGTGCTGGTAGGAAGTCCATGGGTGCACAAGAGGCGTGATCGTACAGGCCGGGTCGTAAAGCTGGCTAGCAGTGCAGTGCAGTACAGAAGGAGTAAGCAGATGGGTGGTCGGGTCCAGGCAGGGTTGTCAACGGGCAGGCAGCAGAAGTACAGAAGGGCTAGGCAGAAGAGTGGTCATAGACAATTCAGGGGTCGGTGCAGGCAGAGATCAGCAAAGTCAGGCAGGCTGGGTCACAGGAACAGATAGTCAGGATACAGGAAGCTCAGAAATGCACACTAAATGCTGTAGATCAGTCAGCAGAGTCTGTGTGCTGTTAAGGTGTTTAAATAAGGCAGCTTGGCTCCAATCAATGAAATCACCATGCACAATTTTTAACCCTTAGTGACCCCTGCGCTAGGTAGCAGATCCATGACACGCACGCATAAGTGCAGAAAGTCCACTTTAGCCACAGATTCTCTTCCTAACACAAGGAGCAAATCCTAGCCAAAGCCAGATCGCTTACTAAATTCCCAGGCTCATACGATCGGATCCAGATTTATGCAGACCTCTCCCAACACACCTTGCAATTGAGAAGGCAGCTAAAAACGACCACTAAAGCACTCACTAATTACAAGTTGCTTTACAAATGGCGCCACCCGCCCACGATCCTAGTGACTCGCAACAGCTCAAAATTCATTATCTCATCAATAGACCATGGAATTAAGCTCCTGCACTCCTGGGGCATCATACGGGACCCTCCGGACACTCCCGCCAGCCAAGCCAGCAAGGATTACCCCCAGAAACAGGAGGGATACCACAGGGAACTCCGAAAACATACACAAAAGTGACTATGTTCCAATCTATTCCACAGCAGATTAGCCTCCGGCCAGGCGCACCGCTCAAACACCACCCAAGTAGAACTTTCCCCCCGCAGCCAGCAGCACTCCTTTGGATTCTATACTGCTGTACTTGAGTAGTGTTGTTCTTTTTGAGTTTGAACTTATTTTTTCCTTTCCCCTTGTTCTTGCTTTTCTCCTCTCCTCTACCCAGCCGCATCCACATTTCAACCAAGATCTACGACAGGCACAGACCTGCAACAGCACAATGTTCCTGGACAACATTGTGCAACTCCACCCAGCCTAACTTCAGTCTCCTCTCAAGCCACCCGACCGTGAGTAAATTCTACATCCCCACGACACGTGTAACAACAGCATGCCCATATCCATTCTTTCACTGAACGTTAAAGGGTTAAACCACACAGCCAAACGTGTGTCTCTCTGGAAAACCGCTCTAGCACATAACTGTGATGTGTTATGTGCCCAGGAAACCCACTTCATCAAACACTTGCATCCGCCCTGCAAACATAACCATTTTCCACAGATCTTTGAAGCAAGCTACATCAAGAAACAGAGAGGGATTCTCATAGCAATTCGAGAATCGGTGCATTTCCAGCTCCATCAATCCATCATCGACCCAGAGGGTCATTTTATCATTCTGGTATGCATTATGAACTCTGTGCTATACGCTTGTTTCCTTATATGCCCCAAACCACAGACAAATGTCCTTCCTCAGGAAAATTATCAAGAAA
Organism: Glandirana rugosa; assembly: GCA_018402905.1. Taxonomy (NCBI): domain Eukaryota; kingdom Metazoa; phylum Chordata; class Amphibia; order Anura; family Ranidae; genus Glandirana; species Glandirana rugosa. The sequence continues at coordinate 150,352 of BLSH010530255.1, forward strand.
GCGAAAAACCTTCACCAAGGTCATCTACTCTTCTGTGGAGACTTTAATATGGTACCAAACAATAAGATGGACACCACTGGAGAAACTAAAAGATATGACCCCCCCAGAAAAGTTTTTGTCTAACAGTGACCTGTATGACGTGTGGAGGTGCTGTCACGCCAGCAAGCGAGATTTTACATATCTCTCTCTGCGTCACAACATCTACTCACGTATTGATTTGTTTATTTCCGACAAATTGCTACTTCGGAATGTTCTTTCCTTTAGCATACACACTGCCACCTGGTCTGACCACGCTCCCATCGGCATAGAAATATCTGAGAAATCATCTCATTCGGAAACATTTTTATGGCGCACCAACAACTCTATCCTCCAAAACGACACATACAAAACCAATCTTAATAAGCAATTATCAGACTACTTCGACACCAACTCTAAATCCATTTCAGACCCGGTGGCGATGTGGAATGCCCACAAGGCAGTAATGAGAGGGCTACTCATTCGAATAGGGTCCAGAGTAAAATGACAAAAAGCACGCAGACTAGAAGAGATAACAAAAGCGATAGCAGAACTGGACTCTAGGAACAAAACCAACCCCTCAGACTTGCTTCAATCCAAATTGTTCTTGCACCTTGAGCTCCGCTCCCTACTACTAGACAAATACGACAAGGCACAAAGAAAATTTAAAGCAAAAATGTTCATTACAGGGAACAAAGCAAGCAAAGCCATGGCCTCCTACATCAAAGGCCAGCGCATTAAATCCCAAATAACACACCTCTTCCACCCACACACAAATGAAAAGCTATTGAAACCCCAAGCTATTGCGGACATTTTCAGCCTATATTATAGTAACCTCTACAACCTGAAAACTGATACAGAAACTTATCAACCCACCCCTATAGAGATTCAAGAGTTCTTAAAACAAATCAAACTCCCATCTCTAGACCCACACCAACTACTAACGCTAAATGACCCCTTTACAACAAATGAAATCTCAGAAGTCATATCCCACCTACCAAACTCAAAATCCCCTGGACCAGATGGGTTCTCTGGAGAGTATTACAAACAGTTTGCACATATTCTGAACCCTCATCTCTGCTCAGCCCTCAACCACATAACCTCATCAAAATCCTTCCCCAGCGAAATGCTGGAAGCAATTATAATCACCCTCCCAAAACCAGGTAAAGACCCAACGACCCCCAAAAACTTTCTTCCAATCTCGCTTCTTTTTTTTTTTTTTCGTTCAATACGTTTTTATTCACAACACAAGGACAGGAATAACAAAATTAAACAATACAAATCACAACAAAATATACAGTGCACACAAATCAACCTGGACATAGATAGACACACAATATGGGCTGCATCTTAGTATTACCAACTTAGGACCGCTTCCGACCGTCCACACTTGGGGTCTTCAGCACGTCCTGTTGAGAGCAGCCTCCCCGAGGGGAGTCCCCCTTCTGTACACTACCAAGGCCATACCATGGCTACCTGTTAAACCAACTAGTAGCACTGTGTAAATGGTTAAAGTAATTAAGAGAGCAGAAAGTGGAAAGGAAGAAAGAAAAAAAAATGTGGAAAAAGGGGAGAGGGAGAAGAAAAGAGACAGAGGAGTGGTGTGTGTGTGGGGGGGGGGGGGGGGGTAGGGGCCCCACTCCCAGTTCCATTATATAAACTCTACAAAAATTCCTATTACCTAGTTATACCTAGTCATACCTTGACATGACTTCTGCGTATTTAGATGAATATTTAAATTTTAATATTTACAGGTATTGGATTTTATTCATGCAAACAATGCTTCCTTGTAAACATACTAAGAATGTGGTTAAGAAGAAACTCGAGTTTACGTCAGGTAGCTCGAGAGGTAGAGGTAGCCACAAAGTCAGGACCCTTAGTCAAAAGGAATCCAAGTGGATATACACTCTGGGGACGTTGCATCCCAGAGGTATGAATGTGGAATTTGACCTCAACTGCTTCCTCAGTAATTACTGAATTATTCCATATGGGGTGGTAACTATATTGATCTATTCACCCCTTAGGATTGTGTAAAGTTTTACATATCCTAGATACACCTGTATATACTCTTATAGGGTTACAATTTATATGTATCTACGATTTATATTCATTATTGATTACTGTGAACCTCCTACCCCATTTCCGGTAAGGGTTTTCTTATATTTTTATTAGAATTTTTATGAGTATTAGCATGGTTGCGTATATTATCAGCTATTTCTAAAAACATTTTTTTAGTCTACATTTTATATATATTTTATTAAAAATGATTTTTTATTTTATATTATATATTTTATTCATATCCGCTCGTATTGTCACTCATCAGATTTGATTATCGTTTTTTTCAGTGTCTGTGTCCCACACTAAATAGTATTTAAATGTGGGGCAAATATTATAGCAACACGATGTGGCAGTCAATGCTATCTTGAATAGCATCGCGGTGACATACTAACATCGTAGGAAATAGAGGGATTAAGTGCTCATACACTTAGCACATTAAAGGTACTCTTGCTTGCTGCCGTCTGTCCCTTGTGTTTAATGCAGAACTAGGTGTCTGTTTGCGTCCACAGTTGTCTGTTTAAAATAGACACTGACAAAATGGCCACAATTGTTTACAATGTGTAAGCTACAACAAAATGGGCAACAAATCACTTCCTGTGAAAGTATCATAAATTGACAGCTCTGACAACCAATCTGGTTACCCTGATGAAGTCACGTGATGTGACGTAACGCGTAGGACGTGGCCGAAACTGACCCGATACCGGAAGTAGAGTGAGAGGCTGAAACGCCGCTGTTTAATGCTCGTTGTTGTTATTTTAACTGTAAGCAGCCACTTTTTAGTTTAAATAAATTGTCCATTGAATGCTGCTACACTATGGGAGTATATTTCTCTGCTTATACACATGAGGGGGAAGTGCCAGAATCACATACTGATCGCACATAACAGTGACCTGACAAGAGTAGCAGGAGGAGATTGGAGGATGCGAGTAAAAGGGGAACATCTGTTGCTGTTCTGGGATTTCCAGTATAAGGCGCACTATATACCTAATTAAGGTGAGAGTTCTGTGAGCACGGGTGTGGAGAACACTGGCACAGGAGCCTGTCTGGTGGTGCACAGAGCTGCTCACCAGATCGACTCCTACAGCACAATTTAAGGCTCGTTTGTGGACTTACTCTCAACATGAATGTTTAATACAACATATCACCTGTTGGAAGTAATTGGAACTGTTCTTTCACAATAGTATTGTTTTAGCACTTTGTGAATGCAATGGAGCACTTATTGAATCACTACGCCACCTGGTGGAAAGAAGTTGAACTTTTTTCAAATATATTTTTTTATCATTGGATTTCATGCATATGTTATCCCTCACTGAGAGTGAGGGCATAGGTTATATCGCACAATTTCTATCTGTTGCACTGTGGCACTTTATTCATGTATTTTAGTTTAGCAGTGTGATTTATCACTTATATACCATTTTTATATTTAAGTGTTTTTGCACTCTTCATTTTCATCGTTATGATTTATTAGCATCACACAAGCACTTTATTATTTTCGTGCTGACTGCACAGTACCCCATCAATCAACCATTTAAATCTTCCATGTCATAAATATTGTCAATTACCTGAAACCATTGTTTAATAGAAGGGATAGTGGGCTGTTTCCAGAATTTAGGTATTAACAATTTAGCTGCGTTAAGCAAGTGGGGGGTAATCGATTTTTTATATCGTCCAGTTGGTTCAGATGTACAATGAAAAAGCATCAGCCATGGGTCGAGTACTATAGGAGTGCCCTGGATAGTTTCTGCCCAATGTTTGATTTCCAGCCAAAAAGGTTGTATAAGCGGGCAGAGCCACCATATGTGTACGTGGGTGGCTTTCTCCCCACATCCCCTCCAACAGAGAGGTGATACATCCGGAAAAAACCTGTTGAGGATTACTGGAGAGTAATGCCATCTAGACAAGAGCTTATAATTGGATTCAGAGATTTTTGAAGAGATAGAGGACGTTTGAGCCAGCTCTAAAATGACAGAACGTTGCTTATCTGATAATGAAAGCTTCAGATCCCATTCCCAGTTAAGAAGAAAAGACGGCCAGTGGCCTGATTGTAGGGCTTGAATGGCCTGGTAGCATAAAGAGATGGTTCTCCGGGGAGGTTGGGTCATTGCAAAGATGGATTCCACCGGGTTAAGGTCTGAAAGCGACCTAAGCGTCCAATCTCACTTCTTAACATTGACTCAAAAATTTATGCAAAATTACTAGCTAACAAATTATCCAGCATTTTACCAAAACTTATACACCAGGACCAATCAGGGTTCACTAAGGGGCGCCAACCCTCCGACGCCACCAGACGATTAATAAATATATTGCACTATGCTGAATTTATCAGAACGCCTTCTCTGCTCCTGTGCTTGGACGGGAGAAGGCGTTAGACAGAGTAAATTGGACTTATCTAGCCCTGGTCCTAGAGAAGTTCAGGTTTTGGGGAAGAATTATGAATACTATATTGGTTCTATACTCCTCACCCTCAGCGAAAGTTTACACATCGGAAACTATCTCAGTACCCTTCCAGATAACTAATGGTACAAGGCAGGGGTGCCCACTGTCCCCCCTGATCTTCAATTTGGTCATGGAACCACTAGCCGAACACATTAGGTCTAACCCCATAATCTCCGGCCTCACCATTGCTTCTCGGGATCACAGGATCAGCCTCTTCGCTGATGATGTGATCATAATACTTACCAACCCCACATCTTGACTACCAGAGGTTCAAAAATTACTTAACCGGTTTAGCAAAATCTCCTACTATTAAGTGAACAAAGCAAAATCTTCTATCTTAGATCTTAACATAGATGCCACTACAAGCACTTACCTTCAACACTCATTCCCATACACCTGGGAAATCAACAATATACCTTACTTAGGCATTCAACTCACTAGGACCACTAAATCACTCTTCCACGCCAACTACCTCCCCCTCAGGACAAAACTACAAGACGACCTCACCAAGCTGGCCAAATATGAACTCTCGTGGATGGGAAGGTTGGCAGCCTTCAAAATGTTCCACTTACCTCAGCTCCTCTATCTTTTTAGAACAGTACAGATACCTATCCCAACAAACTACTTTAAATCGCTACAGATCACCCTCTCCAAATTCGTTTGGCTAGGCAAAAAACCTAGATGTGCCCACAAGCTACTGATCAAACAACAATTAGCTGGAGGAGCGGGCTATGTAAACTTTCAAGACTATTTTCACGCAACAATTCTCACCAACATAAAAGAATGGTTCTTGCCAACACCCAAAACCAATTGGGGAAAGATGGAAGCATCATAATTACTCGATCGATCTCTATCTAACTGGATACTTAGAATTCTACTAGGAGCCCAAATCCCGACATCAGCCCCTCCAACGATGTTAATGACTGCACGCACATGGAAGACATTGATACAAGCATTCAAAACTAGCAACGATACACCACTTATAAGCATACCTATTCATTCCCTCAACTACATTATGAACTCGATATCCCTCACCCACTGGAAGGACAATAACATTCTGCATATCAAAGACCTCTTCGAAGGCAATACCCCTAAATCCCTTGGTACTCTTCAAACAGGAACATTCTCTTCCTAGCAGAGAACTCTTTTCCTACATACGCATAAAACACTGCATAACTTCTCTCCCCCTATGGCCTCTCAAATTACCCCAAGCAATCTGGATAATCACCCTATACTACAATGCACTACAAAAGAAAAACACTCTCTACAAATCCAAAGCCCTCTTAAACTGGGAAAAAGACTTAGGGACCACCTTTACAATGCAGCAATGGACCACAGCACTCAGGCACAATTACTCTGTGACCCGTAATTCCAGCTTATGGGAATGAACCCTCAAAATAGCACAGAGGTGGTATATGACCCCTGCCAAGATCTCCCATTTCTATCCACAGCAGTCTTCTTGCTGCTGGAGGAACTGCGGCCAAAAAGGGGACCTATACCACATAATGTGGAAATGCACCTCACTGAGACAATTCTGGGACACAACTTTCTATATAATTTCTCAAATAGCCCACACACAGATAACCAAATGCCCCACCTGGCACTACTATCCATGGATATGGAAAAATACTCTCCGAAAATCTGACATACTATTGTCAACATATTACTAGCGGCTAGACTCAGTATAACCCGTAAATGGAAAAACCCTACACCCCCATCTATATCGAATGTCATGGAGACAACAAACCTACACTGTTCCTATGAAGAAATAATAGCTAATAGCTTAGACTCCTTAGGAAAAACCCGCAAAAAATGGGAGCCATGGCCCCAATGGCGCTTAACCAATCTCTGGTTTTAATTGTTGTCCACTTCTGGGTTAGCCATACCTGGCTCTTATATCGCTTCAAGGCAATCTTTCCTAGCACAAGCTTGCTAGTAAACGCGGACATTATATTGTAAAGCCATAGGGTGGTTCCTCTAAGTGCCCCCACCCGATCACAGCAGATCCTAAAAGGGGTGATGGGGTGGTCTGGAGGCACTGCAGGGGACACCCCTGGCCCACCTAAACAACTCAAACTATGCTACCAGGCTATACTAACATAGACATTATAGCACTCCACCATTCACCAAGGAGCATGTGTAAAATGATTGGTTTACAACTCACCAGACAGCTTTTACAAACCATTGGCACATTTGGTGTCAGGTCACCTGACGCCAGGTAACAGATGCACACCGCTGGGGTTAGAGGTGCACCGCTAAGGTTGTGGACCCTATAGCTGACTGCTGCGAATGGAGCTCTGGGTGGCTCAGAAAAGCAGGTCCACTGGAGCATTTATACAAATTACACAAGGAGCTAGAGCACAAGATTCCCCAGGGCGCCCGGTCTAAGACCAAGCAGGGTTTCACCAGAGCCACTGATGGGGAGGATGGACTTCTCTGCAACTAGCCCCAGGGTCTCCCAGCTCACGCTCACGGCTGGCTACTGGTGGATAGAGAGGAAGCAGCAGTGCAGGACAACAAGGGATAGTCAGTAGGATAGACAAGGGTCAGGACAACGAGCAGACAGGGACAGACAGAAGAGCACGCCAAAGGTCGGGGTATCGAGCAGACAGGAATAGTCAAGAGCAAGCAGAGGTCGGTAAACGGAATCAGATGTTAGGCACATGGCAGGAACCACACACACACACACACGCAGAACGCCTAACACACAATATTGATCGGCAGCGCTGGCTTGCACTGCACAGTGTTAAATACCTAATTAGGGCCTGTGGTGGAGCCCTGCTGAGGGAAGATTACTTAAGCACGCAGGTGAGAGGTGCATGGTCTCTAAGCTGAACACAAGCAAAGAGGTAAGCAGACAGACAAGACATGAATGTTACTGCAGGTTCATGACATTTGGATTAAGGGCCACTGAGACACCACTAGCAAATCTTGGGGCCTTTTATTTTTTGTGTCAGGTGATCCCAGTGTGTGTTAGTTCAAGCCACCCTGCTGTTTGAGGAGGCCATCTATTCTCTTATCTATCACATCCTTTTAGCTCTGCCAACCTTGCTGGGCTAGCATTCACTACTCTCCAATTTGCTTTTATTCTATGATCGTTTTTTTATCACTGCTCATGAAGACACTACCATATGTACAACAATTGCTAAACCTTCCCTGAGGAAGGAGTTTAAGGACTCTGAAACATGTCGGCTTGGTTTATGCATGTAAATATATGATAGAACAAGTGACTTTTGTCAACATTGTGGTATAATGTATTCTCCAATTTTGATATGTATGAACATTTTTAATACTGCACAAGAAATTCTTTTAATACTTAAGCACTTGCTGACCAGTCGCCATCGTTAACCACTTGTCGGCAGGTTGCGCAAATCGCCGTAGCTGTACGGCGGCTCACGCAAGTGGGAGCATGTCGCCAGGGGCACACGCTTGTGCCTGCTGCACGCTGCAGGAGAGTTCCCACAGGTCAGGCAGACGCGATGTCCGCCGGTCGCCCGTGATCGCCTACTACAGAGGCAAAACGGGGATCTACCTTTGTAAACAAAGCAGATCCCTGTTCTGACATGTCAGAGATCTACTGTTCCCAGTCATCGGAAGCAGTGATTTCTGTTATGTCCCTGCCAGCCCATCCCCCTACAGTTAGAACACACCCAGGGAACACATTTAATCCCTTGATCGCCCCCCTAGTGTTAACCCCTTCCCTGCCAATGACATTTATACACTGCATTTTTATAGCACCGATCAATGTAATAATGTCACTGGTCCCCAAAAAGTGTCAATTGGGGTCAGATTTGTCCGCCGCAATGTCTTAAAAAAATTGCATATCGCCGCCATTACTATTATAAACAATAAAAAATAAATAATAGTCCCTAAATCTATCCCATAGTTTGTAGACAGAATAACTTTTGTTATATGTAGAATATGTATTGGCCTAAACTGATGAATAAATTATTTTTTTATATTTTTATTGAATTGAATTTTTTTGAATATGTATTATAGCAAGAAGTAAAAAAAAAAAAATTGTTGCTATTTGTTGGTTTATAGCGCAAAAAATAAAAACCACAGAGGTGATCAAATACCACCAAAAGAAAGCTCTATATGTGGGAAAAAAGGACGTCAATTTTGTTTGGGTACATCGCCGCATGACCGCGCAATTGACATTTAAAGCAATGCAGTGCCGTATCGCAAAAAATGGCCTGGTCATTAAGGGAGCAAATCCTTCCGGGGCTGAAGTGATTAATAAACATTGAATATACTTCATACAAATGTACACTTTTTGAGCCTATAAAGTCCCATTTCTAGTAGAGGGTATTTTTGGTTTTCGACATATATACAGGATGTGGCCGTTTTAAGCAGATCAATCAATCTTATATTTATTCATGAATTTAATAACAGGACTTTCCCCCTATAAACTTCAATATGATCCCTGATTCACAGCTATGTTTTCAGGTTCATTGGATTTCAAACAGGATTCACTGAATCTTTGCTTCCTGCTCTCTGCACCACCAGAACACAGCTCCTTCCAGAAGAAATCTTTCACTGATGTTGGGAAATTAGGAAACACCAGCATGTTCGGGAGTGTCTGCTTGGAGCTTCCTCCTGCCTACCTCCAAGTCACTACTAAGAGCTCTGGGAGTGAAGAAGATTGACCTTCCCAGAAGTGTCCACCTTCAAAGAATGTTTTACCAAAGTGTTTCTCTTAATTAGACTGGGGTTCTTTCTTGCAGGTATGTTTTTAATGACAGGGTTTCTGAACTCAGGCAGATGTGAAACAAAAAAAGACATTAAATTATAAATGAATTAAAAAATATATCTTTAAATTCAATATGGCACTCAGCCTATAAGAGGAAGGGGATGTAATAGGAACCAGTCAGGACAAGAAGCATGCTAACAGGAGGAGCGTTTGAAGTGATGTTACAGCTGCCTGTTGTTGCTAGACATGTGCGGAAACTTTGTTTCGTTCCGAATTAAAATTAGGACAGATTTTAGTTTTTTGGAAATCCGGATGTATCCAAATTTCCGAATTACAATAGTGCCGAATTTAAACGATAGCAAAAAAAAATTTTGCACGAAATTCGAATTTGAATCATTTTCGAATTGTTTTTGAATACTTTTCGAATTTGAATAGTTTTAAAATTAGTATTCGAAAAGTTTTCAAATTCGAATAGTTTTCCAATTTCCAAAGAAAACAAAATAGAATAGAAAACAAAGGGATAGAACAGAAAAAGAAACAATAGACTAGAAAAGAATATAACAGAAAACAAAAGAATAGAATACAACAGAGTAAAACAGCTCTGTTCCACTCCACCACATTATATTCTTTCATTTGCTGTTATATTCCTCTGTATTGTATTCTATCTTTTTCCATTCTATTCCTCTACCTTCCACTCCACCCCATTCTCCTTGAAAATGGAAAGCTATTCGAATTTGAAAATGATTCGAATTCGAAAACGATTCAAATTTAAAAACTATTCAAAATTGATTTGAAAACAAATAAACGAAACTAATTCAACGAATGAAACACATCTAACAAAACAATTTTATGTAAATAACGAATCGAGAGGAAAGGAAACAAAACAATTTTTTTTCGCTCTGCACATGTCTAGGGATCGGCTGAACACCCCCCGGTTTGGTTTGCACCAGAACATGCGAACAGACAAAAAGTTTGCGTGAACATTCGAACACCATTAAAGTCTATGGGACCCGAACATGAAAAATCAAAAGTGCTCATTTTAAAGGTTTATATGCAATGTTATCGCCCTAAAAGGTGTATGGGGACCCGGGTCCTGCCCTAGGGGATATGTATAAATGAAAAAAAAAATGTTTTTAAATCAATCGTTTTTTCAGGAGCAGTGATTTTAATAATGTTTAAAGTGAAAAAAAAAAGAAAAATTCCTTTAAATATTGTGCCTGGGGGGTGTCCTTAGTCTGTGTGTAAAAGGGCGCATCTCTGTGAGGTGTAGAACATAGCCAGAGCAAAATGACATTTCCATAGGAAAAATTGTCATTTAAAATTGCAGCTGTAATGTATTGCCGGTTCCCGGCAATATACAAAAAAATCGCTGAAAAAGTGTGTGCAGTTACCCCCCAGTCCAAACCAGGCCCTTCTGGTCTAGGTTGGATATTAAGGGGAACCCGTCGCCAGGTTTAAAAAAAAATTGACGTGGGGTTCCCCCTGTGATCCAAACCAGACCCTTATCCGAGCATGCAGCCCTGGCCGGTTAGGATGGGGTGGACGGGCGAGCACCCCCCCTCCTGAACCGTACCAGGCTACATGCCCTCGACATGGGGAGTATGGGTGCTTTGGGGGAGGGGGGCTCTGCCCCCCCACCTCAAAGCTCCTTGTCCCCATGTTGATGGGGACAAGAGCCTCTTCCCCACAAGCCTGGCCGGTGCTTGTGGGGGTCTGTGGGTGGGGGGCTTTTCGGAATCTGGAAGCCCCCTTTAACCACTTAAGGACCGGAAGGATTTCCAGCTTTAGGACCGGAGCCCTTTTTGTGATTCGGCGCTGCGTCGCTTTAACTGACAATTGTGCAGTCGTGCGACGTTGCACCCAAACGAAATTTGCGTCCTTTTTTTCCCACAAAGAGAGCTTTCTTTTGGTGGTATTTGATCACCGCTGCGTCATTTCTGATCGCCGCTATAAACAAAAGAAGAGCGACAATTTTGCAAAAAAAAAAAACAAATTTCTTACTTTTTGCTAAAATACAAATCCAAAAAAAAAATATAAAAAAACATGTTTTTCACCGTTTTTGGCCGATTTATATTCTTCATCATATTTGCGATAAAAAAAATTGCAATCGGCGTTTATTGATTGGTTTGCGCAAAAGTGGTCGCGTTTACGGATGATGAGAATTCATTTTTGGGGTTTTTATTTTTTTTTTATTTTTTACTAATAATGGCGGCGATCTGCGATTTTTGGCTGTACTGCGATATTTCAGCGGACATGTCGGAACATTTTGACACTTTTTTGGGACCATTGGCATTTATACAGCGATCAGTGCTATAAAAATGCACTGATTACTGTGTAAATGCCATTGGCAGTGAAGGGGTTAACCTGCAGGGGGCGCTCTAAGGGTTAACTATGTTCCCTGGGCGTGTTCTAACTGTAGGGGGACTGCACTATCTGGGGAAGGGAAGCGATCACAGCCTTCACGTACAGGAAGGCTGTGATCACAGCCCTTCCCCCTCACACAGAGCGGAGGTCCGTGTTTACTTACACGGACCTCCGCTCCTTCACTCCAGGGGGGGGGCATCGCGGGTGGCCGGCGGCAATCGAAGCCGCCGCACCCGCTCCCTGGCCCTCCCCGGACACAGTGAGCGTGCGGCCGCGCCTCCGGCGGCGCGCGCGCTCACTGTGCGCGATCTGGCGGCCGCCGTCGTATGAAGGCGTTTCGCCTTACAGAGCCACTTTGCCGCCGTCAGATGCCGATCGGCGGTCGGCAAGTGGTTAAAGGGCTGTAACGGCCTGATACGCACTTTGGGGGGGACCCCTACTCAAATTTTTTTTACAATTTTGCCATGGGGTTCCCCTTAAAATGCATACCAGACCTGAAGGGCCTGGTTCGGACTTTGGGGGGACCCCTATGCATTTTTTTTTTAACCAAATATAAAGTGAATAGTATTGCGCTAAAAGATTCAGTGCAGCAGCAACATATAGTGTGATAATATCACCAAACAAAGTATCATCATAAAAGCACAATGAACGTTGTTCACGTGTAGGCGGAGCTACGTCTGACGTCACCACGCCTACACGTTTTTTATCTTGCCGGCAAACACTGTTCATTGTGCTTTTATGATCATTTTTATGTGAGTATTCATTTGTTACGTACAAATAAATTTGTTTTACAAACGGGATTACGCTATGAGATTGTTCTCCTTTCCATGATTTCGCTAATATGGGGTTCATGTGAATGAGTATCTTGGCTGGAGAAAGGCTGGAGCAAGGCTGTTTATCATATCAGGCGTCTGACCACTAGGAAGAGAGGATCTTTCCGGTTAAGATACCCCGCAGAGGGTTATTTTCAGCCAGTGTGTATGACTTGCTAGCGATAGTAAGTCCACTACCTCTGGTAAGGGTACCTTTTATTAATCTAGAGGTGTGCTCTCCTCCGGTGGCGGTCTACTCACCCTTTGGTCGATTTGAAGGAAGAATCAGTACTCAATATTTTCATTTCACAAATTTATGGTGTTGGAGTGATCTTGGGACCATTTTTTTGGAATTAAGTTATATTAACTTTTTTTTCTCACATTTTTGGTGTTGGACTTTAAATGAAATTTTTTTTCTATCAATCAATTTTGGATGTTATTTTCACTACATTTGGACTTTGTATATATATAATGTTTATTTAGCGCAACTGTTTTTCTTTTATATTTTTTTTTTTAACCACTTTAAGACCGAGCCTGTTTTTTGGGTTCGGTGGTTACGAGTTAAAAACAGTTTTTTTTGCTATAAAATTAGTAAGAACCCACAAACTGTATATATTTTTTTTCTAACACCCTAGAGAATAAAATGGCGGCCATTGCAAAACTTTATGTCACACCGTATTTGAACAGCGGTCTTACAAGCGTGATTTTTTTTAAAAAAATTTAGGTTTTTGAGTTAAAAAATAAGACAACAGTAAAGTTAGGCCAATTTTTTTCCATATTGTGAAAGATATTGTTACGCCGAGTAAAATGATACCCAACATGTCATGCTTCAAAATTGCGTCCGCTCGCGGAATGGCGACAAACTTTGCAACATAAAAATCTCCATTGGCGACGTTTAAAAAATTCTACAGGTTAGTATTTTTGAGTTACAGAGGATCTCTAGTGCTAGAATTGTTGCTCTCGCTCTAACGATCGCGGCGCTACCTCACATGTGTGGTTTGCACACCATTTTCATATGTGGGTGGGACTTACCTATGCGTTCGCTTCTGCGCATGTTAACATTCCTTGTGATAGCAATAAAAGCGATCAGATTTTATTTTTAAACAAACAGTGTTAAAAAAAGAAATAAAATAAAATAAATAAAAAAAATGTAAAAAAAAAATTTAAAGCGCCACCGTCCCCGTGAGCTCGCGCAGCAAAGGAAATGCATACGTAAGTCACGCCCGCATATGAAAACGGTGTTCAAACTACACGTGAGATATCACCAGAGTGTAAACAATAATTATAGCAAAATAACTCCTCTGCACCTCTAACCCGGTAACCATTAAAACATTTTAAAGCGTCACCTATGGAGATTTTTAAGTATGGGAGTTTGTCACCATTCTGCAAGTGTGCGCAATTTTCAATAGTAACATGTATGGTATCTATTTACTCGGCGTAACATCCTCTTTCACAAAATACAAAACACTGGGCTAACTTTACCGTTGTCTTATTTTTTAACTCAAAAAGCTAATTTTTTTCAAAAAAAAATGCGATTGAAAGACCGCTGCGCAAATACCGTGTGACAAAAAGTATTGCAACATTCTCCATTTTATTCTCTAGGGTGTTTAAAAATATATATATAATGTTTGGGGGTTCTAAGTAAATTTCTATAAAAAAAAAACTGATTTTAACTTGTAAACAACAAATGTAAAAAAGGGCTCCGTGGGTTAAGGGGTTAAAAACTGTATATATTTTAAGACAACACGTCAAGTGTACTATATACTGTACGTACAACCCTGAATGTACTATAATGCACTGATATATAGTGTACACTGAATACTCTGTGTGTATATATATATATTGTGACAGCAGGTAGGTAAAATGGCAGGTATATTTGTCCCAGGTTTAGACTCTATGCTGATTTCTACCACTTAGGCTCCTTTCACACGCGCTGAAATCCATCCATTTATCCCCGCTGAGCCGGCGGATGACAGGACAGTCTCTGCACCTGTCACAGCTCCATTCTCCTCTATGTAGGATCAGATGAACACGGACCACCAGGCAGACGGAAAATAGGGTTTCCATCCATCTGTATTTGGCGGATCGGAGCGGATTGGATGTCTGCGGTCATTTTTTTGAAAGGCCAGCGTGGAAGAGTTACTGAGACAGCTTGCTGTAGCAAATGCTAACCGACAACAAACTAATGCTAGTCTACAACAAGCAAACGCTAATCAGCAGCGAGCTCACCAGCAAAGTATGGAAGCACAGCAACGAGCCCAGCAGCAATCTGAAGCTTGCGTAATTGAGCTGTTGCAGAAGCAAGAGCAGAGACTCCAACAGCAAATAGATGCCATAACACAACAGCATCCGTAGACCAGTGAGGCACGTGGTTTGATTAATACGTCATCATTTTGTGTGAGTCGTTTACTGCCAAAAATGACTGGAGAGGATGATCCGGAAGTGTTTTTGACAACATTTGAAAGGACTGCTGAGAGAGAAAAGTGGCCTAAGGAGCAGTGGGCTGGACTGGTGGCTCCTCTATTAGATAGGGAATCGCAGAAAGCATATTATGACTGAGAGCCGGACCAAGCAAAAGACTATGTTGTGCTAAAAACAGAAATATTGGCACGGCTGGGTGTCACCCTGGCTGTCCGGGCTCAGCTCATGCATAACCGGACTTTCCAACTTGAAAAACCCCCCAGGTTGCAAATGTATGATCTTAATTACCTGGGCAGGAAGTGGCTGCAACCTGAAACTTTGACAGCACCAAAGATTGTGGAACATGTGGTAATAGATCGGTTCCTGAGATCTCTACCTACTGCTATCCAAAAGTGGGTAAACCATGGAAACCCAGACACGGCCAACAAGCTTGTGGATCTGGTAGAGAGGTACTTGGCTACAGAGAATCTGACCGCCTCTCCCAGGGACTCACGGACTTTCCACCCTAAGACCAGACCATGCCTAGCAGCGAGTAAGATGACTCCAAGGGGTAAGGGTGGAGAGAGTGAGAGAGCGGGAAGTTTGCATAATGTATGGCGACCACAGTCAAGGTCACAGGAAGCAGTGAAAAAGGTTATTTGTTACTGTTGCCGGCAAGAGGGACATATTGCAGCCAATTGCCCAGTTGTGGATGAGCCTAGGGAATGTGACTATCTAAGAGACAGACGTCAGTCGCTGTTTGTGACAGTTGCATGCACTGCCACTCGGGGAGCTGAAAAACATTTATGCAAAATGTGTATTTATGGTTAAAATGCTGTTGTGTTGCTAGATTCAGGTAGTCTGGTAACATTGATCAAAGCTGAATTAGTTACTACAGAGGTCTCTAGGAATAACAAAGTGGCTGTTATTTGTGTACATGAGGACACCAGAGAGTATCCTGTGACTAAAATGGTTTTTGAGACCCCCAAAGTTAACCTAACTCATCAGGTGGGGTTGGTGCCTCACTAACCACATGATGCCATTGTGGGAGGGATTTTCCAAAATTCTGGGAACTCTGGGATGGTCCTGGACCCCCCACAGAGACCTCTAGAGGCCAGGAAGAGGAATCCCAGGTATCCTCTGAGAATGGTGAGACCTCTCCAAATTTTCCTTTGACGGTGTTGGTCGGAGACACTGGGGAGGAACCAACATCTTCAGACGAAAACATGCCGTCTGTTGAGTTCTCTGATTTAGAGGTTCACAGGGAAAATTTTTGCCACAGAACAGGTAAAGGACCCCACCCTGATAAAGGCACGGGAAAATGTGGTAAAGATAGATGGTGAATTAGTGAACCCAGATCAGTCCTGCAGTTACCCATACTTTATGGTGGAAAGGGATCTGTTGTATCGGGTTGCTCAAAAGGCGGATGAAACCACTGAGCAACTTGTGGTACCCAAACCCTATAGGAAATTGGTATTGGAATTAGCACATGGGCACATTCTGGGAGGTCATTTGGGGGTGGAGAAAACTAGAGAGAGAGTATTGCAGAGGTTCTATTGACCTGGGGTCATGAAGGAAATCGAAAATTATTGTTCTTCCTGCCCTGTGTGTCAGAAGTCGGCACCTTTGCCGCATTTCACTGGTCACTGTCACTGGTACCTCTCCCCATCATTGAGGTCCCCTTTGAGAGGATCGCAATGGATTTGGTAGGTGCGATACTGAAGTCCGCTAGGGGGCATCAATACATTTAGGTCATATTGGACTATGCCATCCACTATCCCGAAGCGATCCCTCTTAGAAATACCTCCGCCAAGACGATAGCCAAAGAGCTATTTCTGGTCTTCAGCCTTGTGGGTATTTGTAAGTAATTGCTTACAGACCAGGGTACCCTGTTTATGTACTGGGTAATGAAAGAGTTATGCAAGTTGTTCACAGTGACACAATTATGTACGTTCGTGTATCACCCTCAAACAGATGGGTTGGTTGAAAGGTTCAACAAAACCCTAAAACAAATGTTAAAAAAGGTGGTGGATCGAGATGGAAAGGATTGGGACTGTTTATTACCCCACTTGATGTTTGCTATTCGGAAAGTACCACAATCCTACTGGGTTCTCACCCTTCGAGTTACTCTATGGGAGACACCCGAGAGGGCTGTTGGATATCATTAAGGAAACTTGGGAAAGTGAGAGTTCTCCCCACCAGAGTGTGATTGAGCATGTCGCCTTGATGCAAGATAGGATTGCACAGGTATTGCCAAAGAACACTTGGCCCAAGCGCAAGTAGCACAGCAAAGGGTGTACAACCTTAATGCCAAAATCCGTACTTTTTCCCCGAGGGATAGGGTGTTGGTACTCATCCCTACGGTTGAAAGCAAATTCCTGGCCAAATGGCAGGGCCCATATGAGATAATTGAAAAAGTGAGTGAGATGAACTACAGGGTTAGACAGCCAGGACGGTGAAAGCCAGAACAGATATACCACATTTATTTGTTGAAAGCCTGGAGGGATAGGGAATCCCTAGTCACAGAAACCTTGGTATCATCGACTCAGTCTGATTGCTTAATTCCTGAGGATGAAATAGCAGTCACCCTATCGAAACCCCAAAAACAGGTGGTAAAAGAGTTTGTGCTCCACAACAGAGAGGTGTTCTCTGAGCTGCTGGGACAAACATCTGGGGTAGAGCATGACATTATCACCCCACCAGGGGAAAGAGTGAAACTAAAACCTTATCGATGGGAGGCAATACATGGGGAAGTTCAACGAATGCTTGAACTAGGTGTGATAGAAGAATCCCAGAGTGACCGGTCCAGCCCGATCATTTTAGTGCCCAAACCCGATAGGAGCTGGCGATTTTGTAACGATTTCCAGCAATTGAATTAAGTTACAAAAATTGACATCTACCCCGTGCCTCGCATAGATTAACTGATCGACCAGCTGGGAACAGCCCGATACGTGACGACCCTTGATCTCACCAAGAGGTATTGGCAAATTCCCCTAGCTGAGTCAGTGAAAGAGAAAATGGCATTTGTAACACCAGAGGAGGCATTCCAATATAGAAGAAAGCCATTTGGGTTACAAAATGCACCAGCAACATTCCAGCAGAAAATGGACAAGATTCCGAGGCCACATCAGAAGTATGCTGCAGCCTACCTGGACTATGTGATTATCCGCAGTACGGATTGGGCCTCACATCTGCCAAAAGTGCAAGCCGTGTTAGACTCCATAAGGGAAGCTGGGTTCATGGCCAATCCAAAAAAATGTACCATTGGACAGGAAGAGGCCAAATATCTGGTGTACACTATTGGGAGGGGAGTAATAAAACACCAAATCAACAAAGTGGAAGCCATAGATAGTTGGCCACTCTCCAACAGTAAGAAGCAGGTTTGAGCGTTCCTCAGAATTGCTGGATACTATCGGCGATTCATTCCTCACTTTGCTTCGCAGGCTGTGCTCCTAACCAACCTGACGAAAGGGAAAGAGTCTGTCATGGTGAAGTGGACCCCGGAGGCTGAAGCAGCCTTCCAGTCTTTGAAAAAAGCCTTATGTAGCCAGCCAGTGCTGTACTCCCCTGACTTTTCTAAGGACTTTGTTGTATAGACTGATGCGTCAGACGTGAGCTTAGGAGCAGTCTTGTCCCAGGTATGGAAAGGGGAAGAGCACCCAATATTTTGTGTGGCCACCATTATTTTCCAGCACTGCCTTAACCCTGCAGTTCAATTTCAGGGTCTTGCCAAACTTCTTATAGCCTAGGTAATCTTTATGTAGAGCAACATTTTTTTTTCAGATCCTCAGAGAGTTTTTGCCATGAGGTGCAATGTTGAACTTCCAGTGACCAGTATGAGAGAGTGAGAGCGATAACACCACATTTAACACACCTGCTCCTCATTCACACCTGAGACCTTGTAACACTGAAGAGTCACATGACACACGGGGAGGGAAAATGGCTAATTGGGCCCAATTTGTACATTTTCACTTAGGGGTGTACTCACTTTTGTTGCCAGCGGTTTAGACATTAATGAATTATTTTGAGGGGACAGCAAATTTACACTGTTATACAAGCTGTACACTCACTACTTAAATTGTAGCAAAGTGTCATTTCTTGAGTGTTGTCACATGAAAAAATATAATAAAATATTTACAAAAATGTGAGGGGTGTACTAACTTTTGTGAGATACTGTGTATATATATATATATACACACACTAGGAAGGTATATTATATTCTCGCACTGCCTGACTGTATACAGATAACCCTATCTATCTATCTTTTTTTCTTTTTGTCTATCTATCTATCTATCTATCTATCTATCTATCTATCTATCTATCTATCTATCTATCGTTATATCTATCTATCATTTTTTTATCTATCTATCTTTATATCTATCTATCTATCTATCTATCTATCTATCTATCTATCTATCTATCTATCTATCTATCTATCTATTTTTTACAATAGCTATCTAACTAAATTGCCTGCAATCCGCAACCTAAACTATCTATCTAACACCGCTGCCAACACACTACGTAGAGCCGCTGTACAAGCAGCTTTATATAGTGTGGGGCGTGGATTGAGGCTGCTGAGCAGTGATTGGCTAAAGGTACCCTGCCTTTAGCAAATCAAAGCTCTTACAGCAGGCCGCCCGCTGATTGGCCAAAGCATGCAGGTCATGTGCATGCTTTGGCCAATCAGCGGGCGAGTGGCATTCTGCCGCCAATGGAATGCATTATGGGGTGCGCGAAGTTCCCACAAACGCCCCATAATGTTCGGAATGGCCTGAACAGACGAACACCCGATGTTCGAGTCGAACATGCGTTCGACTCGAACCGGGAGCTCATCCCTACACGTGCCTAATTGTTGCTCCTTTAGTGTCCAATCATAGATGGGAGGCAGTGAGGTGATCAGGCTGCATTGCTTTATCTGCAGCCAGAAAAAGTCAGGTCACCATGTCTGGTATTCTTCTTTAACTGGTTAAAACCAGCAAGCTTATGGTGATATATACAATAGTATTTAGACTTACATTCCGGTTGCGGTGGAAGACAATAGTCAATATTACAACAAGTGATTGCCATAGTTCTTGACCAATTTCCAAGTGTTGAACTTCCTACAAAATTGCATGATGTTTTTTCTACGCAGTACCTTTGGAAGGAATAACCCTGCTAACCTGTAGAGGCTGTTGAAACATAAACAGCAAATGAAATAAGTCCTAGAGCTCTATATCAAAGAGGAAGAAAATCTAGCACGACAACTTACTTCAAAAACATGTTAGATGCAATTTATGGCTAATGGAAACTTGAAAATGACAGCTGATCTGGGCTTAGAAGCGACAGTTGATAGCATTAATGTGTGGAACAACTGAACAGGAAGCCAGCTTTGTGCTTGAAAATGTTTACTAAAATATATTCAAATTGGGTAAGCTGTTCAAACATATGAAACGCACGTTATCCCAATACAAGGTGATATAGTATATCTGATTGGGACTTGTGGCAGCATAAGAAGGTGGGATTTTCTAAAGCTGATATGCGGCCCCCTATTTTCTATACTATCAACTCTAACCCCCCCGTACCTCTATTCCTTCTAACTAATCACTGGCATTGCAAAAAAAAAGATCTAAATGCCCTTTGTACTCATCTAAATATGTGATCATGTGATGCCCCAGTCCCAAGTCTCCTCTCTGCTTCTGTTTATAGAAGGTTTGATCTTTCTTCAGTGTTCAAGTTACTGTTTGCAGAATGCAGACACTTCCTATTGGCTGTATACACTGTGTGCAGAATTATTAGGCAAATGAGTATTTTGACCACATCATCCTCTTTATGCATGTTGTCTTACTCCAAGCTGTATAGGCTCGAAAGCCTACTACCAATTAAGCATATTAGGTGATGTGCATCTCAGGAATGAGAAGGGGTGTGGTTTAATGACATCAACACCCTATATCAGGTGTGCATAATTATTAGGCAACTTCCTTTCCTTTGGCAAAATGGGTCAAAAGAAGGACTTGACAGGCTCCGAAAAGCCAAAAATAGTGAGATATCTTGCAGAGGGATGCAGCACTCTTAAAATTGCCAAGCTTCTGAAGCGTGATCATCGAACAATCAAGCGTTTCATTCAAAATAGCCAACAGGGTCGCAAGAAGCGTGTGGAAAAACCAAGGCGCAAAATAGCTGCCCGTGAACTGAGAAAAGTCAAGCGTACAGCTGCCAAGATGCCACTTGCCACCAGTTTTGCCATATTTCAGAGCTGCAACATCACTGGAGTGCCCAAAAGCACAAGGTGTGCAATACTCAGAGACATGGCCAAGGTAAGAAAGGCTGAAAAACGACCACCACTGAACAAGACACACATGCTGAAACGTCAAGACTGGGCAAAGAAATATCTCAAGACTGATTTTTCTAAGGTTTTATGGACTGATGAAATGAGAGTGAGTCTTGATGGGCCAGATGGATGGGCCCGTGGCTGGATCGGTAAAGGGCAGAGAGCTCCAGTCCGACTCAGACGCCAGCAAGGTGGAGGTGGAGTACTGGTTTGGGCTGCTATCATCAAAGATGAGCTTGTGGGGCCTTTTCGGGTTGAGGATGGAGTCAAGCTCAACTCCCAGTCCTACTGCCAGTTTCTGGAA
>BLSH010530255.1:172109-191051 GCA_018402905.1 Glandirana rugosa
CACAGAAACTTTTGGTCTCTACGACGTGTCAACGTTAAAAACTAGTGTTGTAAAAACTAATCCGTAAATAGAGGAATCCGTGAACTGGGATGTGTTTTTCATGCTATTCTCTAACGATCTTCTTAGGTCGAATCAACCTACTTAACCTTGTGGTTAACACTCTGTCATGGTTTGGATCGTTCACAAGAAAACTGAATAAAAGGTTCTAAGGATGTCTTTACTATATGTATACATGACATATATGTCCCTCACGTCTTAATAATCCGTTCAACATAAAAACTCCTTATTAAAATAATAACTTGTTGTTGGTACAAGAGTTATTAATGAGTTTTTGGAATCATTGAGAACATGGTTGTTGTTCAATAATAAAATTATTCCTCAAAAATACAACTTGCCTAATAATTCTGCACTCCCTGTATATACAGTACATATGTATATCATTTCTGTAGGAATCTTGGAAAATAAGTCAAAAGAACACTTGCTAGGTTTGGTACTGTCTCACAATTGGTGTTCCAATTCATCCAACTAAGCTGGATTCTTCTAGCAATCTCTTATCGTACTTTTTGTGTAGGGTCAAGTGCCTAAGGAGATAAATGCCTAATCAAAAATGTTGTGATCAAAAATTGCAACTGTGCAGCATCTCTGGTTTTCAAAGACACAAGTCCATCTAGTTCAATTAACAAACCAACAGATAAACCAATAGAAAACATTCATATGCACAATCCTATACCCACAGCACATGAATAAAGTATGATCCAATGTGCTCCTGCAGGTCAAAAAGCTTCCCACTTTTAATTGGGAAGACATTTATCTGCTCTGGCTTTGGCATCTACACTTTCATTTTGTAAGAACCACCTCCACGCAAAAGGACTATTTTACTGGATATTATAAAGTGATTGAGGAGGCCCATATCAGCAATGTGTTGCCGATGAAGTTGTCATTGGCCATTCTACCTTTTATTTTACAACACTTTCACAATCCAATGTATTTAATGACTTCTTAGCATTTCATAAAATGAACTTCATTTAAATTGAACAACTGCTTGTGTTTTTTATGACTTACTTGTATAGCTTTCAATTGAAGATTCACAGATATATCCAGGTGGACAAGTTAAAGCGGTTGTCTACCCTTTTTGTTTACTTTTACCTACAGGTAAGCCTAGAATAAGGCTTACCTGTAGGTAAAATGAATATCTTCTAAACCTGTATGGTTTAGAAGATATTCCCTTTCTAATGTAATAAATCGTTACGGCGCATGCGCCGTGTATGTTCCGGCGCATGCGCCGTATACGTCTCGGCAAAAGCCGGCATTTGTTCCGGACCCTGCTGGGGAAAACGAGCCCCGCGCGCATGCGCGGGAGTGACGTCTCGCGGCTCCGGCCAGTCACAGCGCCGGAGCCGCGTACCCGGAAGCAAGATCCGGGTGAAGATGTCCGCTGCCACGGAGGGGACCAAGCGGCTCGGTCGGATCTTCGTTCAAGGTGAGTATTTCATAATGAGCTAGTATGCGGTGCATACTAGCTCATTATACTTTTATCTTGCAGGTTTTTATTTAAAAAAAAAAAAAAATTTCAGTAGACAACCGCTTTAAACTGTCTCCACTGCAGAATAGAGCATTTGGGGTGTTACATGAGATACATTTTAGAGAGCAGCCTGCAAAGATAATAGAGTGAACATGTAATCCTTTATATATATATATATATATATACAGTTTCTCACAAAAGTGAGTACACCCCTCACATTTTCTGTAAATGTTTTATTCTATCTTTTCATGTGACAACACAGAAGAAATGACACTTTGCTACAATGTAAAGTAGTGAGTGTACAGCTTGTATAACAGTGTACATTTTTTGTCCCCTCAAAATAACTCAATACACAGCCATTAATGTCTAAACCACTGGCAACAAAAGTGGGTACACCACTAAGTGAAAATGTCCACATTGGACCCAATTGGCCATTTTCCCTCCCCGGTGCCATGTGACTCGTTAGTGTTACAAGGTCTCAGGTGTGAATGGGGAGCAGGTGTGTTAAATTTGGTGTTATCGCTCTCACTCTCTCATACTGGTCACTGGAAGTTCAACATGGCACCTCATGGCAAAGAACTCTCCGGGGATCTGAAAAAATAATTGTTGCTCTACATAAATATGGCCTGGGCTATAAAAGATTGCCAAGACCCTGAAACGGAGGCCAAGACAATACAGCAGTTTAACAGGACAGGTTCCACTCAGAACAGGCCTCGCCATGGTCGACCAAAGAAGTTGAGTGCACATGCTCAGCGTCATATCCAGAGGTTGTCTTTGGGAAATAGATGTATGAGTGCTGCCAGCATTGCTGCAGAGGTTGAAGGGGTGGGGGCTCAGCCTGTGAATGCTCAGACCATACCCCGCACACTGCATCAAATTGGTTTGCATTGCTGTTGTCCCAAAAGGAAGCCTCTTCTAAAGATGATGCACAAGAAAGCCCACAGTTTGCTGAAGACAAGCAGAATAAGGACATGGGATACTGGAACCATATCCTGTGGTCTGATGAGACCAAGATAAACTTATTTGGTTCAGATTGTGTCAAGCGTGTGGGGCGGCACCAGGTGAAGAGTACAAAGACAAGTGTGTCTTGCCTACAGTCAAGCATGGTGGTGAGAGTGTCATGGTCTGGGGCTGAATGAGTGCTGTTGGAACTGGGGAGCTGTAGTTCATTGAGGGAACCATGAATGCCAAAATGTACTGTGACATACTGAAGCACAGCATGATCCCCTTCCTTCAGAGACTGGGCTGCAGGGCAGAATTCCAACATGATAATGACCCCAAACACACCTCCAAGACGACCACTGCCTTGCTAAAGAAGCTGAGGGTAAAGGTTATGGACTGGCCAAGCATGTCTCTAGACCTAAACCCTATTGAGCATCTGTAGGGCATTCTCAAACAGAAGGTGGAGGAGCGCAAGGTCTCTAACATCCACCAGCTCCGTGATGTCATCATGGAGGAGTGGAAGAGGACTCCAGTGGCAACCTGTGAAGCTCTGGTGAACTTCATGCCCTAGAGTGTTATGGCAGTGCTAGAAAATAATGGTGGTCACACAAAATATTGATTATGTTTGTAATCCGGCGCAACTATGCACAAGGCCCTTGCCCCATATGGATAGGGAATGGAGGACTTAATAATGAATGGCTGTCTCAGCTACTCTGTGATGACTCCTGGGGAAGTGTGAAGGAAGTGCCAACTGTTGCACATAAGCGCTTGAGACAGCTATAGATTCATGAACAAGGTGTAGAACTCAAAGTTAATAGCAAGTAGTTTATTCTCAAAGACATAACACCTTGAATAAAAACCATAGGCATGAGCATATATAAGCATATAGAATATAAAAAAAATATAAGAAAATAGTCAATGTAAATTGATCACTATAAAATCGCAGCTGAACGTTTGATTGTGTTGAATGTAAAAATTTTGGGAAACAATTGTGATGAGGGACTTGTGGGGTCTACACATGAATGGGCCTAAATGGAAAGCTGGGAAATGGACTCACATGTGTGTATGGTGACCACGAGTCAAGGAAACTGTTGGGAAGCACCTTGCTGGTATGGCACAGCTGTGAGGTCACAACCAGAAAGCAGGGAGTCTTACCCATTGGTACATGGTAATGGTTGGCCGAGGAACATCGCTGCCGGGTAGGCTGAGGGAGCGAGGAAGGAGGCCGAGGATGTCGCACCTCACCCCTCCTGGGGGAGGATGTGGACTACCGACCTGTGGATGGAGGGCGCTGGTATGCTGTGCGATGGTGTGGTGATCCGTTCGCTCCTGGCTGAGCAGTGGGCGCCCGTGCGGCTGTGCGGCTGGTGTGGCCACTTCACAGCCAATCCCAGCCTCTTCACAGCCAACTCAAGCTTAATCTACAGAGGAGTTTCCCGTCAGCAGGCGCGCATCTCACGCCACAAGACCAGCCGGCTCCAGCCACACCAGCCGCACAGCCGCACGGGCGCCCACTGCTCAGCCAGGAACGAACGGATGACCACACCATCGCACAGCATACCAGCGCCCTCCATCCACAGGTCGGCAGTCCACATCCTCCCCCAGGAGGGGTGAGGTGCGACATCCTCGGCCTCCTTCCTCGCTACCCGGCAGCGATGTTCCTCGGGCCAACCATTACCATGTACCAATGGGTAAGACTCCCTGCTTTCTGGTTGTGACCTCACAGCTGTGCCATACCAGCAAGGTGCTTCCCAACAGTTTCCTTGACTCGTGGTCACCATACACACATGTAAGTCCATTTCCCAGCTTTTCATTTTGGGCCATTCATGTGTAGACCCCACAAGTCCCTCATTACAATTGTTTCCCAAAATTTTTACATTCAACACAATCAAGCGTTCAGCTGTGATTTTATAGTGATCAATTTACATTGACTATTTTCTTATATTTTTTTTATTTATTTATTTTTTATATTCTATATGCTTATATATGCTCATGCCTATGGTTTTTATTCAAGGTGTTATGTCTTTGAGAATAAACTACTTGTTATTAACTTTGAGTTCTACACCTTGTTCATGAATCTATAGCTGTCTCAAGCGCTTATGTGCAACAGTTGGCACACAAAATATTGACACTTTGGGCCCATTTGGACATTTTCACTTAAGGGTGTACTCACTTTTGTTGCCAGCGGTTTAGACATTAATGGCTGTGTGTTGAGTTATTTTGAGGGGAAAGCAAATTTACACTGTTATACAAGCTGTACACTCACTACTTTACATTATAGCAAAGTGTCATTTCTTCAGTGTTGTCACATGAAAAGATATAATAAAATATTCACAAAAATGTGAGGGGTATAATCACTTTTGTGAGATACTGTAATATATATATATATATATATATATATATATATATATATATATATATATATTATTTTTTTTTAGGTCACCCTCCACCAGTAAATCCACTGGAAGATTTGAAACAGAAGTGGAGTCGTGTATAACAGTTCATGCTTTATCTGAAATGTAAAACTTGATTGGCTTCAATGACCATTGGCTTCACTTGCTCCATTTTATTTTCATAATAGCCATTTGTACTTTATTTTATTTTCATTTGTTTTATTTCAACATTTTTCAAAGTATTCGCATTAAGCATTCATTTTTTTTTGTTTTTTTTTTGTTTAATGTTTTTATCGATTTTAAAATAGAAGGGTTGAACATAGTAAGTCGGGTACAAAACGTGTATAACAGTACATTGCTTTTAAGTAAAATGCAGAGGCAGAATGTGATGGTGGAAAGAAGACGAGCCAACAAAGATGAAATATGAAGCATTACGATTACATGATAACAGGTTTGGGAGAGATAGCCGGCTTATGAACATCCATCAATCCATAACTGTAACAGAGCCAATAATAAAGTGGTAAAGGCTATGTCCTTCAGAGATAGAGAGGTCTCTGGGGATACCCTAGCTGAGACCTGAAATGTTGAGGATTTAGTGGTCTTCGAGAGAGGGTACTTTAGGCAGGCTTTGCGTCGCCCGTCTCCCACCTGGACACCCCTGTGGGATCAATCTGTGGCCGGGATGGGGACCAACGAGGCAGCAACCTCTATCTAAAAAAAAAAAAGCAGGTCGAAGGCCCTGGCATAAAAAGTTGGAACATATAAACTTCAAAATAAAACAAAGCCTCTTTTTTTAGGCATACCGTTAGAAACGTATAAAAAAGTAATAGGGGAAGGGGTAGTCTGAGAAAGAAAGAGATGAAAGGTAGTCAGATGGAAGGGAAAGGAGAAGAAATAGAGTAGTAAGGAGAAGAAAGGAGGGTTAGGAGCCTGGATGAGTGCATTTTAAATAAGGTTTAAGGGGAATATCATGGGGCCATAAGATATAGACACCGCCTGGTGTGGAAAAGGGAATTATTGTAGGTGGTTTATATAGTTAGACCAGGGTTCCCAGATTTTATCGAAGAGAGTGGATCTGTCAAGTATAGAGCATGCAATCTTCTCTTGCGCCGTGACCCAAGCAATCTTGTTTCTGGCGGAGAAGAAGGAGACATGAGGTTTCTTCCAGGCCCTAGCAATCGTACTTTTGGCCCCCAACAGAATATGATGTATTAAGGCCTGTGTGTTTTTTGGGATATCAGGAATTCTATGATTGAGCAATGCAATGAGCGGATCCTGTTTTAGGGAAACTCCTGTAATCTTGCGTATTAGGTGATGAATTTGGTTCCAAAAGGACCTGATCCTGGGGCATTGCCAGAATATATGAAGAAGGGAGCCCAAGTGGCCTCATCCCCTGAAGCAGAGGGAGGAAGTGTTTGGAAATGTCTTGGCTAGACGAGTGGGGACTAGGTACCACCATGTTATGATTTTAAGACTAGCTTCTATTAGTCCAGTGTTGTGGATTCCCTTAAAAGCGCGCAATACATTACTGTGCCAAGTTTCCAAATCCCAAGTGAAGTCCAGGCCCCGTTCCCAATCTAGCATAAATTTGGTTTTATCAAGGGGTTCTGCTAGGGCAGCGTAAATAAGAGATATCCTTGATGGCTGCCTATCATTTCTCATAAGGCGTGACTGACAGTGGCGGGGAACCTGGGGGGGTGAGAGAATGTAAAAAATGTGAGATTTGGGCAAATCGGAAGCTTTCGTCTTGGGGCATTTCTAATTTATTGAGACAATGTTTCTTAGAGATGGGGCCTTTTGCATTAAAGAAATGACCAATGCGGAAAAGTCCCTTATTCAGCCACCATCTGAAGGCATGAATGTCTTCACCTGGGGGAAAGCTGGGGTTATGAAAAATATGACTCAGTGGACTCCACGTGGAGGCTATCTTGGGAGATTTGTGTAAAGAGTCGCATAGAGCGAGAGAATGAGAGAGTGTGGGTGAGAGAGGGTGGGCGCACCAACAGAGGTAGTCTAAGGTGAATCCGGGGACAGCCTGATGCTCGATCTCCACCAAGTCAGGTTTTGGAGCCCTGGAATAGATTAAAGAAAACTGTGCGAGCTGGGCTGACTGGTAGTAAAGCCATAGGTTCGGGAGACCTAGGCCTCCGTTGCGCCTGGGCCTGTATATGGTCTGTTTTGAAAACCGGTGACCTGAATTCCCCCAGGTGAATTTGATGATGGAAGACTCCAAAGAAGCCAAGTGAACTTTGGGGATCGGGATAGGAAGGGATCTAAAGAGATAGAGGATTCTAGGTAGAAGAGTCATCTTTATAGCTTTTAATCTTGCAAGCCAGGGGAGGTTATATTGAGACCGGCTAGTTAAGTCAACTTGGAGTTTTTTAAATGTAGGGGGATAGTTGTTTTTGTATAGTTTGTCCACAGAGGAGGTGAGTTGGATGCCTAGGTAGGGGATTGAAACGTCATGCCATGTGAGGGGAAAATTATTTTTGAGGCGAGACTCCAAAGAAGCCAAGTGAACTTTGGGGATCGGGATAGGAAGGGATCTAAAGAGATAGAGGATTCTAGGTAGAAGAGTCATCTTTATAGCTTTTAATCTTGCAAGCCAGGGGAGGTTATATTGAGACCGGCTAGTTAAGTCAACTTGGAGTTTTTTAAATGTAGGGGGATAGTTGTTTTTGTATAGTTTGTCCACAGAGGAGGTGAGTTGGATGCCTAGGTAGGGGATTGAAACGTCATGCCATGTGAGGGGAAAATTATTTTTGAGGCGAGACTCCAAAGAAGCCAAGTGAACTTTGGGGATCGGGATAGGAAGGGATCTAAAGAGATAGAGGATTCTAGGTAGAAGAGTCATCTTTATAGCTTTTAATCTTGCAAGCCAGGGGAGGTTATATTGAGACCGGCTAGTTAAGTCAACTTGGAGTTTTTTAAATGTAGGGGGATAGTTGTTTTTGTATAGTTTGTCCACAGAGGAGGTGAGTTGGATGCCTAGGTAGGGGATTGAAACGTCATGCCATGTGAGGGGAAAATTATTTTTGAGGCGTTCCACCAATGAAGATGGAGTAGAAATGTTTAGGGCCATGGATTTAGAGAGATTGATTTGTAAGCCTGAGGTCTTTCCGAAATGCGACAATAGTTGCATAGTGTTGGGTAGTGAGATAAGGGGAGAGGTGACAAAGAGAAGTAAATCATCTGCGAAGAGAGCACATCTGTGTTCTGAGCCGCCGCAGCGCACTCCGTGTAGATCGGGGTGTGTCCTGATTGCAATGGCTAAGGATTGCCATTGCGAAAAGGAGGGGGGATAGGGGACATCCCTGTCTAGTACCCTTTTCTATGGAGAAGAAATCAGAATAATGCCCCTGAAATCTGACCCTTGCTCTAGGAGATGAGTAAAGGCTGGTAATTATGTTCAGGAAGTTTGGGCCAAACCCCCATCTTTCCAGAGCCGTGAAAAGATAAGTCCAGGAGACCGAGTCGAAAGCCTTCTGTATATCGATTGAGAAGAGGAGACCCTATTGCTCTCCTAATCTGGTCCAGGCCCTGTCTGCCCGGGATAAACCCGGCTTGATCTCTGTGGACATAGGAACTTATGAAGGAAGAGAGCCTGTTCGAGTATATTTTGGTTAAGATTTTTAAATCGTTATTGATTAGTGAGATTGGCCTGTAATTAGCAACTTCGCTTGTGTCCTTCCCTGATTTAGGTATCACCGAGATATATGCTAGGTTAGATTCAGAGTCCAGGGGGTGTCCGCTTGTTAAAGAGTTAAAATAGCGGGCCATATGGGGAGCTAGTGTTTTGGAGAAGGCCTTATAGTAGCCTAGCGAGGAACCGTCAGGGCCAGGGGCGGAACCTGCGCAGGATTCTTTGATAGCCAGAGTGATATCCTCTTCAGAAACCCGGGCCTCCAGGATCTCCCTATGAGATATGGAGAGTTTAGGTAGAGGGATATTGTCTAGGAAGTTGCTAAGGGTGGGAGTGGGATCTGTTTGGTTCTTTGAGTATAGTTTGGAATAGAAGGCTTGAAAAGTCTTTATTATTTTAGTGGTATCTTGAGAGAGATAACCTGTGGAGATCTTGATTTTAGGGTTAGAGATAATTTTGTATTTGGGTGTTAGTTTAGCAGCTAGATAAGGACCGATCTTCCCACCTGATAGATAGAATCGTCCCGACTGCCAGCTGAGGCGTTTATGGGCTGAGGTCGTTAAAGCCAGATTTAAGGCTAATTTGATAGAGTCTAACTTTGCGAGGGAATCTGGAGTGGGTTTCTTTTTATGTGCTCGGCTTGCCATTTTGAACTCAAGTTCGAGGTTTGCAACTTCTATTTTGCGTTCCTTTTTAATTTGGCTGGCCAGTTGGATAAATTTCCCCCTCAGGACCTCCTTATGAGCATTCCAGAGGGTATTCGGGGAAATGTCTTGGGTATTGTTCGTTTTCTATCTGAGAGCACCTAACTGGATCAGCCAGGAGTGACTCGTTCAGTCTCCATGGGGGATGAGTCGAAGGCTGAGGAGAACCTAGTAGGTTAATTACCACCATTGAGTGGTCGGACCAAGAGATGTCAATTATAGAGGCATATGACAGGGAGGGGATTAAGGAAGAAGGGATAAAGATATGGTCAATTCTAGCATGAGATTTGTGTGGGGCCGAATAATGTGTATAATCTTTAGTGTTTGGTTTGCGTTCCCTCCATGCATCTGTGAGGCCTAGAGAATCTAAAAGTCTGGCAATTTGAGTGCTGCGATTTGGGGGTCTCTTTGTTGTAGGGGTTCCTTTGTTGCTTACCCAAAGGATTGGGTCAAAAGAGGTGTTTGAGTCACCCCCCATGATTATCTTCCCCTCAAGATGAGGGCCTAGGGACTGTGACATGGACGAGAAAAAGGAACTTTGGTTCTGGTTCGGGGAGTAGTAGGAGATTAGGGAATATAGGGATCCATTTATGTGTCCCTTTACAAGGATGAATCTACCCTCCTGATCCTTCAGGGAAAATGTCAGCCGCTTGGAGAGGAGAATTGCTACACCTCTCTTCTTTGAGTCAGCATTAAATAAGAAAAAGGTGGGGTATTTACGATGTAAGTAGGTAGGTCGGTAATTTTTGTCGAAGTGCGTCTCCTGTAAGAGCACTATGTCTATATTTCTGCTTGCGTAGTAATGGAAGGCTTTATGTCTCTTTATGGGGGAGTTGAGGCCCTGGGCATTATGGGAGGCCACTTTGATGACGGGTTGTGAGAGATCGTGCAAAGCCATCAGGAGATAGTGTGGTGCAAGTGATCTGCTAGATAGGAGCTTACCTGATGTCAGGACCTGTATACCTGCTTGGGTCACCTGCAGGTGGCACTGTTGTATGGAGTACACAGGTCATTAAGCTACACCTGATGGGGCTGCTGGGACTATATAAGCCCGCCTTACACCCAGTCCCAGTGCTTCAGCGTTTTCTCTGCAAGCCATACCCTGCCCGAGCCTGACCTGTACTGATCCATGCTCCAGACCAGACCTGACCTGATCTGATCCGTGTTCTCACCTGAAGTTCTGTCCCCCTGGAACCTGCATTTTGCTCCCTCCTTCACCATTCAGCCCTCGGTATTTTCCTCTCTATTCTCATTTGATATCTGCCTGTTTTGCCTTTGTGTGTTTTGCATTTGTATTTAGTTAGATAGATAGTTAGGTGTTTGGTTTTGGGTTGTCGTGTTTTTACCTTCTTTCACTTGCCCGTTTTTGTTACTGGTGTTGGGTGTTTTGCAAGTGTGTCATTTTTATAATAAATATATTTTCACTTATCTGCATAGTCCTGATTCTTTTAGGTGCAGCCCATTGATCTGCTTCCCCTTGCTGAAGGCTTGCAAATCCTGACACCTGAGTTGTCAAGTTGAGAAGTGGGACCGGCTTCAAGGAAGTGATGGCTCCCGGAGAATTCCTCCTTTTAGGGGGGGACACCCATCCAAGCTCCTGGAAAAGGGAAGAGGAGACAAGACGTGGTAATGAGAAGACAGGAAGAGAGAGAAGAGAATATAGCGGGGAAGAGAAGGAGAGGGACGAACCCGGCTGAGAAGGCCCAGCCAGGGCGCCCCTGGCAAAGCTGGGTAAAACCAGCCCAGCAGAGTCCCTTAGAAAAAGGGAAAACCAATCACAAGACAATCCGATGTGGATTGCTGTCCTGTCCGAGCCAGGGAGTAACTTTACTCTCTGGGTCACAACAGGAGGGGAGGCAAGCTGAACCGCTCCAGCCTAACAACACCAATGGACTGCCTGGGGAAGGCCCCTAGGGGCCCCCAGGGGGTTTAACATATCAAAGAAAACTGCGGAACCAACTGATAACAAAAGAACAACAACTGATGAACCCTGTTAAAAACTTAGAGTTAAAGGAGCAGAGAGAGCTTTTGAAGGCAGCCCACTTTTAGTGGTGGGCATCCTGCTGTTGGTGAAGGAGATCAAAAAAAGAAAAAAAAAGGGGGAGGGGGGGACTAAAGAGGGGGGAAAGGGGTCGGATTCAGCCAATCAGGCTGAGTTTTCCGAAGTTTTTGGAGGGGATACAGTGAGGTGGGCTTAAGGCTAAGGGGCCCTCTTTCCCAATGTTACTGCCCCCCAGGGTGAGAGGCCTTAAATGATAAGATATGTAATGAGGTAACAATCGAACAGAGCTCTCAGTTCTGATGGGGCAAAAAGATTAGGGGGATTATGAGGAAAAAATAGTCAGTTGCTGATTCCACGGTGGTGCAGGAGAACAGGAAGTAGATCCTCTTTGAGGAGGAAGAAGTAGGTATGTAAGGATGTAGAAGCAGTGGTTTTCATCTCTGCGGGAGTTGATCACGTTGTCTCTTAGCTTGTTGCTTGTTCCAGATTGGAGTGATGGGGCTCCCTTGGGGGGGGGTCTTTTGGAGGATCCAGGGCGGGCTGACGTTGATGGTGGGTTGAAGTCTTGAGAGATAAATCCCAGCTGGAGAAGCAGGCGCTCTCCGTCTTGGAAGTTGGAGAAGCCATGGGATTTGTTCTGGTATTGGAATAGGAGGCGGAATGTCAATTTGTACTTAACATCTTTCTTTGTGAGAGCTTCTAATAGTGGTTTCAGGTTCCTCCTTTTTTGGATAGTGGTTGGTGAAAGATCGGCGTATAGCTGAATTGGGTGGCCTTGGAATTGAAGCGGGGCCGTATCTCTGGCTTTTCTGGGAATCTCTTCCTTCACAGAAAAAAAGTGTGGTTACACGATAATATCCCACGGTAAACCATCCTGGCGGGGGGGGGGGGGGGTGAGAGCCCTATGGGCTCTGTCAATCTCAAGTTTATGATCCAAAATACCTGTGAGTAGTTCGCTGATCAGTGCCTTGACTACTTTCTGAGAGTCCTTGAAGGTTTCAGGGAGCCCCCTGATGCGGAAATTGCCCCTCCTATTGCGATTTTCTAAATCCTCCAATTTAGAAAGTGCAGAGTCTAGTTGTTCTTGGAGAGATTGGATACAGAAGGAATTTTGATTAGTTTTTGCTATGGTATCAATTCTGGAGCCTAGGCTGTGGAGGTCTGCTTTGATAATGGCTGTGATCTGAGCTGCCTGTTGAGCTAGGCCAAAGGCTAGCATATCAGAGAATTTAGAGAGGAGAAGCGACATATCTGATGTACCCCCTGGAGTAGGTGTGGATGGTGAGGATTGCCCAGAGAACGGTAGTGGACTGTTTGGTAATGGAGACTGTAATGAGGTATGCATAGCCTCTTCCATAGTGCGTCTCAGGAGAGACTCGGTGGATGCAGGGGACAGATCCAGTGCCTGGATGTTGGCTGCTGGGGAGAAGGGGAGTCTGTGTGCCTCTGGAGTGTCTGGCGGTGGATCTGCTATAGTGGGAATTTCTTCCATGCTTACTTGTGGGAGAGGCGCCGCCGCGGTTGCCATCTTGGTGAGGTCTGGGGCCTGCTGGCCGAAATATAACTTGCGGTTTACCTCCTTCTTCTTGCGTTCCGCCCGTGGGGGATCCAGTGTATCGGACTGCCGGGAGGTTGAGGGTGTCTGTGGGGTGACGATTCTGCTTCAATGTTAGCTGGTGTCGGTCAGCGGCTGGAGCGGGTCGGAGCTCCCTTCTAGAGCGTCTGTACGGGAAGCCGGCGCATGCGCACTCGCCGTAAGCATTAATTTTTAATAAAATGTGTATTTTTCTAATTAACCACTTCCTGCCCCAATTCTCTATATTAATGTTCCCCAACACATTGCCCTTTGTCTAGGATAAATTAATAAACATAAAACCAATGAGAGCAAGGGGCCAAAACGTCCAGTGGTTGCTAGCTCCCTATGACTTTCAACGGCTTTCACTATTCAAAATAAAAATAATTTTTTTGGTTATATTTTTTACATTTTTGCACCTTTGTCAGTCCATGATGAAAACAGAAAAATGACTTTTTATTACAGTGTTACCAAATTAAAAGTGTGTACTGTATATCCTTAAAATATGTACAAAATAATTTAGATGGTAATTTAAAATATATTTAAATCAAACCTCTTTTTTCCATTGTTTTCCATTGACAGGACTGGGAATAATTAAAACCCCTTGTCAGATTTTTTTCTTTTTTTTGCCCCTTGGTGCTTTGTTTAAGTGATCTCCTTTCACTTCCTGTCCTGTAAACACAACAGCAAGTGTGAGCAAAATCTCCAAAATAAGGTAAATTTCCTCTTAGACAGTTGTCATTGGAACAGATAACCCTATCGGAAGATTTTCCCCTCTATTCCTGTTTTGGTGGCGAGCCAAAATTCCACATACTCTCCCACTTTCAGTCCCAGTGACAATGGTCACCAGGACAAGCAGAAAGAGTAAAAAAAAAAATTCCTTTGGATATACTTGGTTTGCTAATGCAAACTCTTTTAAAACTGACCTGGACATCGAGGTATTGATGATCTTTTTCTCTAGGCTCCCACTCTTCTTCTACAGCCACACTGTAAGACTTCCAAAGGTAAAAAGGCAGCGGCTGCCGGTCAATAAGGGGCGCTTGGGTGCCGCGTCCCCGCCGCTGACAAGAAAAAAAAAAAAAGTCTGCCTAACCCCCTACAGGAGCAGTATATTGACTTTTTTTTTCTCGGCTCCTTGCTGTCTGCTGACAGGAAGCAGTGAGCCGATTGGTCAGTCATAAAAGACTATGTATGTACGCTAAACAGGCTGACACATAGTCTGATTGGCTGCCCTGAGCCAGTGACATACTGGCATTGGATGCTGTGGGCAGGAATGTGGCAGATGTGCTGGCTGCGTGATCACTGCACAGTGCACACTGCCAGCCTGCTATTAGATGGGGTAAGTGCAGGACTTGTCCCAACTTCGGGGGGGGGGTTGGGGGTCTGTCAGTGCCACAAGCCCCTATCTGGGGCTCTGTATACTGCTATATGGTGACTCTGTATACTGCTATCTGGGACTCTATATACCGCTATCTGGGACTCTGTATTCCCTATCTGGTGACTGTATACCCCTATCTGGGACTCTATATACCCCTATCTGGGTCTCTGTATACCCCTATCTGGGACTCTGTATGCCCTATCTGGTGATGGCATACCCTATCTGGGACTCTGTATACCCTATCTGGGACTCTGTATACCCTTATCTGGGAATCTGTATACCACTATCTGGGACTCTGTATACCCTATCTGGTGACTGTATACCCTATGTGGGACTCTGTATACCCCTAACTGGGACTCTGTATACCCTATCTGGTGACTGTATACTCCTATTTGGGACTCTGTATACCCCTATCTGGGACTATGTATACCCTATCTGGTGACTGTATACCCTATCTGGGACTCTGTATACCCCTATCTGGTGATTGTATACCCTATCTGATGCTATGTATACTGCTATCTGGGACTCTGTATATTGCTATATGGTGGCTCCCTATACTGCTATATGGTGACTATGTATACTGCTATATGGTGACTCTGTATACTGCTATCTGGTGACTCTGTATACCCCTATCTGGGCCTCTGTATACTCCTATCTGGTGACTCTGTATACCCCTATCTGGTGACTGTATACCCTATCTGATGCTATGTATACTGCTATCTGGGACTCTGTATATTGCTATATGGTGGCTCTGTATACTGCTATATGGTGACTCTGTATACTGCTATATGGTGACTCTGTATACTGCTATCTGGTGACTCTGTATACCCCTATCTGGGCCTCTGTATACTCCTATCTCGTGACTCTGTATACCCCTATCTGGGCCTCTGTATACTCCTATCTGGTGACTCTGTATACCCCTATCTGGTGATGCTGTATACCCTATCTGGTGATGCTGGGCTGTATACTCCTGACACAAGGGGTGGAAACTATAAGGGGTGGGGCTTGTTAAAGTGGGATGGGCCAGAAAGGAAGGGCGTGGTCTGGCGCCCCATCCTAAAATTTTACCAGCCGCCACTGCTCTGATGGGTAGGCTGATGTAAAAGGGGACTTTGATATGAATCCTGATGTAAAGGGGGATTCTGATGGGGACCCTGATGTAAGAAGGGACTTATCCATTTACCAAACAGTATTTTTATGGCCCACAATTAATTGTAAAATATGTGATGTGAACCGCAGATTAAAATTCCAATGCTCTAAATCAATGATGAAGGCACTGACCGAAGGTAATATTTGCTCAAAAATGAGCAATGCCTTAAAGCAAAGGCAAAAATGTAATATGTGTTTAAACATGTAAATGTAATATTAAAAGTCACTTCTGATTTTTAAATCTACAGCTTTCACTAAAATAATACCAGGTGATCTTGCCATTCAGGTGCTTGTTCAAACATTTCCTGATATAGTGTGACAACACTCTTATCTCCCAACTGTGCCCTTGTGCTGGAGCCCTGTAACATGGACTTCAGATGGAGACTACAGGTGTGTTATTTCAGCACAAATTTTGTAACATGATCCACTGTGATCACCCTCAGGAAACTTGCCCTAAGAAATGCCATGGTGCCATTGCTGGAGTGCATGGGGCTAGGAAGAGGCCTCAGGAGATCAACAGCACTGAGATACAACAAAGGATGGGAAAAGGTGAAAACATGACATTTATCTTATGTAACAGCAAATGTTTAAGACAAAGTGCTTTAGCAAGCTTAATATAATTTAGCTTGGGCGTAGGTCTACTTGTAGTTTCTGCTTTAAGTTGCTGATTCACCTGCAGACTGACCATTCCAGTACGGGTGGCCTGGGTGAAGTTGCACAGAATAAAAGATAAATGGTTATTTTGAGCTAGCATGCATGTGATCATGCAGTACTCATTTTAAAGGGTCAAGAAAACTATAATTTAAAAAAAAGTACAATGTCAAGAATGAGTGAGTGGCTTATATGGCAAAATCTCTGACTGAACAGAAATTTAAATAAAAAATATTTTGCTTATTTTAAACATTAAATAAAAATAAAATCAATAAAATAAAGATTTTTTGGCTAGTTTTAAATTCCTATTGCGCTATATTTTAACTGGATCCGACAAATGCTGAACAGAACTTTCCAATATCAAAAATATGACTTATCTGTAGTTACAAAAGAGCTGAGATCACACTTAGAACCTGCAAAAGAGAAGACGTGATGAAGAGACTTGTAGACCCAACAGTTTAGCAGTGAGCAGTATATTTATACATGCAAGTTGCTGAAGGAAGAGAAAGAGAACAAAAAAGAGGTGCAGTTGATATGGTTACTATAGTAATTTTACACTAAGATTGCTTGTAGTAGATTTTGCATTGTACAATGCATTATCTATGCAAATGTGTCAATCAATAAACTAATACTCAAACATTTCGTAATATTTGAACATACTGAAAGTATATATAATTATGAAGCTTGGTACTTGCACTAAGATACAGTATCTCACAAAAGAGAGTACACCCCTCACATTTTTGTAAATATTTTATTATATCTTTTCATGTGACAGCATTGAAGAAATGACACTTTGCTACAATGTAAAGTAGTTGCAGCCAAAGTGTCAATATTTTGTGTGGACACCATTATTTTCAAACACTGCCTTAACCCTCTTGGGCATGGAGTTCACCAGAACTTCACAGGTTGCCACTGGAGTCCTCATCCTCTCCTCCATGACGACATCACGGAGCTGGTGGATGTTAGAGACCTTGCACTCCTCCCACTTCTGTTTGAGGATGCCCCACAGATGCTCAATAGGGTTTAGGTCTGGAGACATGCATGACCAGTCCATCACCTTTACCCTCAGCTTCCTTAGCAAGGCAGTGGTCATCTTGGAGGTGAGTTTGGGGTCATTATGTTGGAATATTGCCCTGCGGCCCAGTCTCCGAAGGGAGGGGGTCATACTCTGCTTCAGTATGTCACAGTACAGTAGCATTCATGGTTCCCTCAATGAACTGTAGCTCCCCAGTGCTGGCAGCACTCATGCAGTCCCAGACTATGACACTCCCACCATCATACTTGACTGTAGGCAGGACACAGTTGTCTTTGTACTTCTCACCTGGGTGCCACCACACACGCTTGACACCATCTGAACCAAATAAGTTTATCTTGGTCTCATCAGACGAGAGGACTTGGTTCTAGTAATCCATGTCCTTAGTCTGTTTGTCTTCAGCAAACTGTTTATGGGCTTTCTTGTGCATGATCTTTAGAAGAGGCTTCCTTCTGGGACGACAGCCATGCAGATCAATTTGATGCAGTGTGCGGCGTATGGTCTGAGCATTCACAGGCTGACCCCCCACCCCTTCAACCTCTACAGCAATGCTGGCAGCACTCATATGTCTATTTCCCAAAGACATTCTCTGGATATGACGCTGAGCATGTGCGCTCAACTTCTTTGGTCGACCATGGCGAGGCCTGTTCTGAGTGGAACCTGTCCTGTTGAACTGCTGTATGGCCTTGACCACCGTGCTGCAGCTCAGTTTCAGGGTCTTGGCAATCTTCTTATAGCCTAGGCCATCTTTATGTAGAGGAACAAGTCTTTTTTTCAGATCCTCAGAGAGTTCTTTGCCATGAGGTGTCATGTTGAGCTTCCAGTGAAAAGTATGAGGGAGTGAGAGCGATAACAGCAAATTGAACACACCTGCTCCCCATTCACACCTGAGACCTTGTAACACTAATGAGTCACATGACACCGGGGAGGGAAAATTGCTAATTGGGCCTAATTTAGACATTTTCACTGTTGCCTTGGGAGTTTATGTGAAATGCCCATTAACAGCTGTAAAATATTGTAATTATTAATATATATATATTATAGGTAATATCTTACTACGCCTGTATGTAAAAAAGCTTTTCACAGATGTTTTGGGGCCTATACTTGTTTGTCTAAACAATGGGACCCAGATAAACAGTGACTTCAAAGGATCCCTTGTTTAGATATGCAAAGAAGGTGGCCAGCCTGTCCTCACTACTCAAATTCCCTGAAAATGTAGTTGCTTTAAAGGGGGCTGACTCAGCAAACTATAGGAATGGAGGATTAGCCAATCATAAAGGAATAGGGAAGCCCACCAATCAGGGTCATTTCAGGCCAACCAATCAGGCACTGGCCTAGAATGATATACCCAGACTAGAGGGGAGGAAACACGCTCTCTTTTTTGAATGGTAGCCAGCCGAATGGGGCTGCTCTGTGCAGCAGCATGGTAACTATGGTCTATTTGATGGTCTTATATGTTATGTGTTCGACTGTTTGTATGTGGTTGTTTTAGGGAATATAACCTAATTCCTATAGTTTTTTTTTTTTTTTTACCAATCAATTTTTATTGAAGTTTTCACATGACAAGCTATTACATGCATTTACAACCACAAGTTCAGCATTATAATAACAGTGTTACATATACAAGCTTATTATGGACTGCTTGAAGGAAGTGATCTATAGTCAAAACGCCATATTACAGGTCCAAGAAAGAAAAATAAAGAGGTTTCGTGGACTTGGGTTGAGAAGTAGGAGAGACGTAGAGGGAAAATTAGGGGTACTCCAAGTGGGGTAGGGGAAAGATTGAGTCAGGGTAGCATCCATTGCTACAGTACTACTGATTTCATAACTGATCATTTGTGATAGTGACACGGGACAAGCGTAAGATAAAAAGGAGGGGGAATCTATCATACTAGTTATAACTATTTGGATTATTTGACCAAGTTTTCCATTTTTTATCAAATTTAAGGAGT
>BLSH010530255.1:226865-237511 GCA_018402905.1 Glandirana rugosa
CCGTTTATCTGACGTGGAAACGATCACGTCAACGTGAGACGTTTATGTTAACGAGGTCTCGAATCATTTACTCCATCTCGAGACAACTGAAGGTAGTAGGTTAGTACACGTTGGCTTTTCGACAAAAAAAAAAAATATATGGAACGTACACTAACACATCAGGAACATTCACTTCGAAATAGAGTACATGATTCGAGACTTCGTTAGTGTAGACTTTTTATCGGGTCAGAGAAACGAAAATCATTTGGTTGGTGTAACAGAGAATGTAGGAAATTACAATTGGTTGTACTGGTACAGATTAGTTGGTTGAAGTGGTAAAAAAAATTGTATGTAATGTAAGGAGTCGACACCGACGATCTTTGACACTCGATTACATCTTTAATTATCAAGCTGAAACAAAAAATAACCCCCCCCCCCCCCCCAGTTTTATCACTAAGGGATAACTATTTGTATGCCCCCCCCCCCCCCCCAATAAAAAACAAAGTCGAACTATTAATTTCTACATTAGCTCACAGTTTCTAGCAGCCACAGCTGAGGAATGTAATGTATGTTAAAAAAAATGGTGAAGTTGGTTGATTAGACATGGTCATGTTGGTTAACATTAAAGGATGTAAGAGACAATGTGGTTGGTTTACTAAAAGCAAAGAGACTGGGCTATTTTTCAGATGTGATTGCTTCAGAGCTTAGTACATGAGATAAAGCTTCACTTACAAGGACTACACAATCACATGCAAGGTATATAAAAAAAAAAAACAGCTTTTCGGTTGCACATGATTGGATGATGGAAGTCAACAGAGCTCTACCTCATTTACTAAGCTCTGGAGCAATTGTATTTGCAGAGTGCAACTGCACTAGCAAAGGTGCAGTCTATTTGCCTTTAATAAATCAACACCAATGTCTCCAAGAGGGACAATAGCAGAGACAAAAAGCTATTTTGATTTTTTAGGATTGGTCCGGTTTAGAACTTCTGTTGGATTTTAATTAGCCACCTCTGTTCAGTTTTTTTCCTAGTTCCCTATCCTAATAACAATGGTTTCCTGGGCAAGAACTGAGCATACATTTCCCCAGTTGGGACCCAGAAAGCAATAAAAACCTAAGGTTCCAGCCTGTCAAATGGGGATTTGAGGGTTTCAGAAACTTTTCTTTGAATTTCGGGAAGGGAAAGCAATACTTATGGATGCCATAATGCAAGTGGAACAGAATCCGTATATGTGGATTATTTTACCCTCTGGATGCTCATCTCTCTTTGATATAGTTAATATCTAATGGTGTTGGTGTTTGTTAGAGAAGGAACATTTCTGCCAGTGAATTCTGGCTGTTTCCGCGGTGGTGCGCTTTCGCGTTCGTGCACGTTTGCGTGCGCCTGTGCATGCGCCGGAAATGGCGCCAAATGGTGCTATTTAAACCCGGATATCCCAGCAACAAGTGCTGCTCGTTCTACAGTGTCCGTGACCTGTGAGCCTCCGCTCCTTCTACCTGTTCCTGTGTTTGTTCTGCCTCCTGTTGACCCGGCTTGTCCTGACCTGCTGTTCTGCTACCTGCACCGACCCCGGCTATCCACGACCACCTGATTGTCTGCTCCCTTGCCTGCCCGTTAACGAACCTTGCTTGGACTTGACTACCCATTTGCCTGATCCTTTTGTACCTTCCTGCCTGCCTGTTGCCGATCCAGCCTGCACGACCATCCTTCTATCTGCACGTCTTCTGGAGCCTCACAACATCATCAGTGACCCTCCAGCCCTCGTGCCATCCCACACTCTTGGACCTCTGTCCACTCTACCAGGGGTCCTTGAATCGGGTGCGCAAGAGTGGTTGTTCCCTGCACAAGACAGACTCCACCACCAGGTTCGTGACAGAAACGAGCAGCCATGACTGAGTCTGCGCAGGGAACACGCTCCGCTATGGATGACTTGTGCGCACACCTTGCGGGCCTCACACAAGCCGTCAAAAACCTTCAAGAGGGATGCACCTGGTTAGAAGAGCGGGTGCAGGAACTTTTGGCCGCTCGGCCTCCGGTGCTACAGCTTCCCGTACCATTGTGTCGCTGCCGTCGGAACCTAAGGTCCCACTGCC
Source organism: Glandirana rugosa (assembly GCA_018402905.1). Taxonomy (NCBI): domain Eukaryota; kingdom Metazoa; phylum Chordata; class Amphibia; order Anura; family Ranidae; genus Glandirana; species Glandirana rugosa. Next base: position 228,939 of record BLSH010530255.1, read on the forward strand.
GGATAAGTTCTCCGGGGACCGGCGCAAGTTCCGAGTTTTCCGGAGTGCGTGCGACTTATATTTGGGACTGCAGCAACATACGTTTTCTTTGGAGAGCACCAAAGTAGGATTCGTGATATCCCTGCTGCAGGGTGAACCCCAGGCCTGGGCTCTCAGACTGCGGGAGCAGATTGCCCCTGAAGTCGCCTCTGCTGCAGCCTTCTTCCAGGCCATGGCGCAGTTATACGAAGACCCCCACTTAGCTGCCACCGCGGAAGCTACTCTGCACAACCTCCAGCAGGGCCGCCGCCCAGTACAGGACTATGCCGCTGAATTTTGGCGTTGGAGTTCGGACACCGCCTGGGGCAGCGCGGCTCTCCTGCTCCAAGTCCGCTTGGGTCTGTCGGAACCTCTAAAGGATGAGCTGGCACGAGTGGGGATCCCTAAGACCTTGGAGGAGCTGATCACCCTAGCCATCTCCATAGGGAGATGGGAGCCTCAGGGAGCGCCACGCTGAGAGGTCTTCCGGACAGTTACGTCCTACCTGGATGCTTCCTCGGGTCCCCAGCTACCCGACTCCACCTACCTTCCACCTGACATCCTCCTCCTCCTCTCCACAGGACACCTCTGAACCCATGCAGATTGGGTTGCTTCAGCCTTCTCTCAGCACCGAGGAAAGACAACGCTGGTTCCAACTAAACCTCTGCCTCTACTGTGGGGAGCCTGGTCACATGGTCAGGACGTGCCCCGCGAAGCGCGGTAAGTGCTTGACCACCATCTCTAATGACCTGACTAAGTCTCCTGCTCATCTCACCATTTTCCTGTCTTTACAGCTTCTCGGAGGGATTATCACGGTGCCAGCAATCCTTGATTCCGGGGCGTGCAGTTGTTTTATTGACTTGGATTTCGCTGCACAGCATCATATTCCCCTGCAACCCAAAGCACATAAGTTGGTGATCCGCTTGGCCGACGGGTAACACATCAAGTCCGGGAATGTTACGCATGAGAAGGCCCCTCTTCTCTCCTGCACCCAGGATGGTCACAAGGAACGTCTGCGGCTGGATGCCATTGCATCTCCTCTCTGCCCCATCATCCTGGGATTGCCCTGGTTGCAGGCACATAACCCCAGCATTGACTGGACCACCGGAACCGTCCACTTCCAGTCACCCTATTGCCGCCAGCATTGCCTGAGTCCCAGAGATGGAACTGTTCCCTCACTCCTCAGCCTGGAGTCTGACACTGAACCTGACGGACTCTCCTTCCTCAGGCTTATCATTTGTTCCTGGACGTTTTTAGTAAGAAGGGGGCTGATAAACTCCCACCGTATAGGCCCTACGATTGCCCCATCGAATTGCTGCCCGGGGCTGAAGTGCCTTTTGGGAGGATTTACCCTCTCTCTGAGCCTGAACTAGCGGCCCTCAAATCTTACTTGGATGAAAACACCAAGAAGGGGTTTATCCGACCACCTATGTCTCCGGCTGGAGCCGGTATCTTCTTTGTGGAGAAGAAGGATCACTTGCTCCGGCTGTGCATAGACTACAGGGAGCTTAACCGGGTAACTATATAAAAATCGGTACCCGCTACCCTTGGTTCCAGAACTTTTCCAGTGTCTGGGGTCGGCAACCATCTTTACAAAGCTTGACCTACGTGGGGCATACAACCTCATTCGGATCATCATATACTTAGATGACATCCTGGTCTTTTCTGCTTCCTTGGAGGAACACCGCAGGCACGTCACCAAGGTTCTAGGGGACTATGGCAGCATGGCTTGTATGCCAAAGTGGAAAAGTGTTCTTTTGAACAGCCCAGTATGCATTTCCTGGGGCTGATTATCTCCACAACAGGCATTCATATGGATCCCCAAAAAGTCTCCACTATCTTGGAATGGCCGGCACCTACAGACCGAAAAGGGGTTCAGAGATTTGTGGGCTTCGCAAACTTTTACAGGAAGTTCATAAAGGGATTTTCTGCCATCGTGGAGCCTATCACGCGATTGACCAAGCAGAACACCCGATACTGGTGGTCCCCTGAGGCTCAAGCCGCCTTTCAGAGACTCAAGTCTCTTTTCACTTCCGCCCCCATTTTGAAAAACCCGGACCCAGCCTTACCATACGTCCTTGAGGTGGACGCATCAGAAACCGCAGTAGGGGTTTCAAGCAGGGTATCAAGGCCCTGCTCCACCCAGTAGCCTTCTTCTCCAGGTAACTAACCGCACCGGAGCGGAATTATGACGTGGGAGATAGAGAGCTACTGGCTATCAAATCGGCTCTAGAGGAGTGGCGGTACTTGTTGGAAGGGGCTTCTCATCCTATCCTCATCTTCACGGATCACAAGAACCTGGAGTACCTCCGAACAGCAAAGAGGCTAAGACCTCGGCAGGCCCGCTGGGCTCTGTTCTTCTCCAGGTTCCACTTCCATTTAACGTATCACCCAGGGTCTAAGAATAGCAAGCCCGATGCCCTTTCCCGGATGTTCTCGGAGCCAGGAAATACTGCCCCACCTGACACCATACTTCCGGCATGGAATTTCCTTCTGTCCGATGAGGACTTTCTCTCCCAACTCCGTTGGGTCCTGGCCGACTCAGCTACTGACAGAGACACCCGACTGACCGTCAGAGATGGTCTATGGTGGCTTGGGCGGAAAATGTTTATCCCGGCAAGTTTGCGCCTCAGGAACTTGGGTCGATGCCATGACCATAAACTGGTCTCGAAAGACCGCTGAGCTCATCTCATGGTCATTCTGGTGGCCCAACATCACTGAGGACTGCAGGAAATACATTGGGGCCTGTCCTGTCTGTGCCAGGAATAAAACAGACAAAGCTAAGGCCTGGGGTCTCCTAAACCCTCTTTCCATACCTGAGCGCCCGTGGTCGCAACTGGCGATGGACTTTGTTGTGGAACTTCCCCCGTCCGAAGGCTTTATGACTATCTTCATCATAGTGGATCGAATGACGAAGATGGCACACTTCATTCCCATGAAGGGGACTCCCTCAGCGGCCGAAACGGCCAACACATTCATAAGAGAAGTCGTCCGACTTCATGGAGTGCCCAGCAATATCGTGTCTGACCGGGGGGTCCAGTTCACGTCCAGGTTTTGGAGAGCCCTATGTTCTGGTCTGGAGATTGAGCTCGCATTTTCTTCCGCCTACCACCCGCAGACAAGCGGCCAGACGGAAAGGACGAATCAGACCCTGGAGCAATACTTGTGGTGCTTTTCTTCTTTTTTGCAGAATGATTGGGTTGCACTGCTGCCGGTGGCCGAATTTGCTTACAACAACACCATTCACTCGGCCACCCAGCAGTCCCCATTCTGGGCCAACTATGGATTTCATCCTACATTCCTGCCCGACTTAAGTCCGGAAAGTACCATCCCAGCAGCACAGGATATCACCAGCTTCCTCCAATCCAACTGTAAGCTTCTACAGGAGACACTTTCCAGGTCCCGGGAGTCTAACAAAGAGGCCTATGATAAGAGGAGGCGGGGGGAGCTGGAGCTCCAACCTGGCAACCGTGTCTGACTATCCACTAGAAACCTAAAGCTAGCCTGCCCCTCGAAGAAATTGGGTCCAAGATTTCTGGGACTTTTCCCAGTTAAGAGGAAGATTAACTGGGTGGCATTTGAACTAGATCTCCCGCCATCCCTGCAGATCCACCCAATTTTTCACATGTCTCTATTGAAACCCATGGTCCTCGACTCTTTCTCAGGTCGAAAGGTAGGTCCACCGGGCCCAATCTTGGTTAACGGAGAGGAGGAGTTTGAGGTGGAAGCCATCTTAAACTGTCGCTGGAGAGCTGGGGGGACCCAGTACTTAATCAAGTGGAAGGGGTTTGGTCCGGAGGAGAACTCCACGCCCCCGGACTGTTCCAGGCCTTCAAAAGAAATTGGCGACACCCTGTAAGGCATCCGGAGGCTGCCCCTTGGGGGGGGGGGGGGGCAATGTTAGAGAAGGAAAATTTCTGCCAGGCGCCGGTAACAACGCCAAATGGTGCTATTTAAACCCGGAGATCCCAGCAACAAGTGCTGCTCGTTCTACAGCGTCCGTGACCTGTGAGCCTCAGCTCCTTCTACCTGTTCCTGTGTTTGTTCTGCCTCCCGTTGACCCGGCTTGTCCTGACCTGCTGTTCTGCTACCTGCACCGACCCCGGCTATCCACGACCACCCGATTATCTGCTCCCTTGTACCTCTGCTGCCCGCCCGTTAACGAACCATGCTTGGACTTGACTACCCGTTTGCCTAATCCTTTTGTACCTTCCTGCCTGCCTGTTGCCGATCCAGCCTGCACGACCATCCTTCTATCTGCACGTCTACTGGAACCTCACAACATCATCAGTGACCCTCCAGCCCTCATGCCATCCTGCACTCTTGGACCTCTGTCCACTCTACCAATGGTCCTTGAATCGGGTGCGCAAGAGCGGTTGTTCCCTGCACAAGACAGACTCTACCACCAGGTTTGTGACAGTGTTGTGTAGCAGTTGATCACATCAATGGATATAATTAGTTAACCTGAAAATGTACGGGTCATATGAATGAATTGTAGTTAGTAAGGTGGTGCAGTAGAGATAAATCCTCCAGCTCAATTTAATCTGCAATAGAAAGCCAAAAACTATTGCTGGTGCGGGTGGGGGGCTGCACTGGACTGACTACCTCAATTGAGGGTCTATGGGCATGTAGTGGTGGGGTCCTGTACACACTGCCTGAACTTGACAGAAAGGTGGTGGTGAGCCCTTTTGGGGTCCTGGGCTGCTACCTCTGGATATGGCGTTCAAGGACGTTTTTCACAATTTGTTCTGAGAGTGGGGGAAAGGAGCGCCCAGAGTCAAATAAAAAGTGGATATGTAGTTGTTTTATTGAAAATGGTAAAGATGGTAAAGCCAACGCATTTCGGGGGAACAAAGATTCCCCCTTTTTCAGGGCTGCTGTATGTTATGGTGGATAGGGTTGTACCCAAACTGGTGTGTCTGTGACACTGGGATATGGAGAGTGGCTGTATTCACTGACGGCAGCCACATACCAAAACTATTGCTGGGCTTTTCTATTAGCAGACTCTGCAAACATTGTGACATTGTGTTATGGATGCAATACAGAATACTTTTATTAGTTTTCATTTTTCAAGCTTTTCCCCCTTAATTTCACCTGGTAATCTTGCAAATAACACACTTACTGCTTTGGGGTGGGTACTCTCACTCACACCACCGTATCTATGGAGGAAGCCATAGGTTTCACCGAGACAGGACTTCAAACATGTCTTCCATACTTCATTTACCTTACATGGAGTATATAGAAAGTAGTAGACTGTACTTTCAGTGCAGCCCACAGAAAGTGAGAAGGGTGCTGCATTTCTGGACATACCAACAGGCATTTTCTAATGTTGCTAAAAATACTCTTAACTTAAAAAGAGGTTGCATTAACTTAAAGGTTCTGTTCATTATGGTGAAAAACCTTCTGTCCTGCAGCTGCCTCCCAGAGCCCCCTTTTTTGTACCTGAACCCGATCGTTCCAGCAACGATTGCAAGCCCAGCGGCTCCAGGTGCTGTCTCTGTCCTAATTGGATAAATTGATAGCAGCAATAGCCATTGGCTCCAGCTTCTGTCAATCAAATCCAGTAACAGGAGAGTGGGGGGCAGGGCCATATCCTGCTGTCTGTGTCAATGGACGCAGCAGAGGGACTCGTGAGCGCACCCTAACAGGTGCCCTTAGAGAGTGCAGAATCCGTGGGAGCACCCAATAAAGAGGAGGTGTCTGGAACAGTACCGGGGCACCCCAGAAGAGGGGGATCAAGGCTGTTCTGTGCAAAACACTTGCACATGGCAGGTAAGTTTAACTTGTTTGTCAAGGTTTTTTTTTAAAATAACAATCACTTTAAAACGGAAAATAAATGCAGCCACCACATCTAGGGACTGGTAAACTGCAGTATATGCCATTTTTGTTCCTGAGTTTATGTATTCTTTAAATACTTATTTGAAAATAAAAAGTGTGTGTAAACCCAAGAACAAATATGTAATGTAACACAGCTAACCAGTCCTGCATTAGTTTTTTTCTGGCTTTTTGTCCTTTTATTTTCACCTGTTGATCCTGCCAGTAACATACTTCCTGCAGTAGGTTAACAATGTTCATTCACTGTACTGTTTCTAAAGAGGAACGATGTAGTCATCATAAGCCTCCCACTCCTGATTTGGGCTACAGAAGACCTCTGTCTCACCTCACATCTTTAACAAAAGGGGGAGTCTGTAATTTATAAAGGTTATCACTTCCTGGGATTTGAGTGCAGCTCAAGCACAGAAAGTTACTGCCATTCTCTGCACCCCAGTTCCTATGTTTTCATGCATAGGACAGGGAGTGACTCAACTATACACAAAAACATAGAAACTGGGGTGCAGAAAATGGTAGAAGGTGCTCTGGACTGATGAGTCAAAATTTGAAATATTTGGCTTTAGCAGGAGGCAGTTTGTTGGAGAAGGGCTGGGGAGCGGTACAATATTGAGTGTTTGCAGCCAACTGTGAAGCATGGTGGTTCCTTGCAAGTTTGGGGCTGCATTTCTGTAAATGGAGTTGGAGATTTTGTCAGGATCAATGGTGTCCTCAATGCTGAGAAATACAGACAAATATTTATCCGTCATGCCATACCATCAGGGAGCTGTGTGATTGGCCCCAAAGTTTTTCCTGTAGCAGAACAACCAACCCAAACATACAGCCAAAGTCATTAAGAAGTATGTTCACTGTAAAGAGAAACAAGGAGTCCTGGAAGTGATGGTTTGGTCCCCACAGAACCCTGATCGCAACATCATTGAGTCTATATGGGATTATATTAAGAGACAGAAGGATTTGAGGCAGCCACATCTACCGAAGATCTGTGCTTAGGTCTTCAAGATGTTTGGAACAACTTACCTATTGAGTTCCTTTAAAAACTGTGTGCAAGAGTACCTAGAACAATTGACGCTGTTTTGAAGGCAAAGGGTGATCACACCAAATAATGATTTGATTTGGACTTCTCTTCTGTTAATTTACTTTCCTTTTTGCTAACTGATAAAAATAAATTAACACTTCTATTTCTTAAAGCATTCTTAATTTACAACATTTTTTTCATGCCTACTCAAGACTTTTGCACAGTACACAAAAAATGTTATTAGGGTAATGGAAATGTGGTACTGTATAAAGATCAGTTTTTAGTAACTAAGACTTAGGATGAATGCATTTCTACAGATTTTTTATGTAAATAATAGAAAATGCAATAAAATAATATCTTTTTTTTTCTCTAATTTCATGTTTTTGTCTTTAAAGGATCTTAATCTACCCACAGATTACATCTATCAAAGCATCCAAAGTACACAGCAATGAATCCACCCCAAGAGATGACCGCTTTACATTAGAAGAATGCTTTTCTGCTGTAATCTGGAATATCACATTGACTGCTCAATACCCATATATATCTTTATTTAAACATATATTTATTTACCAGAATGCTTACATATAAAAGGGAAAGATCACACATCCATTCACAGATGGGCACACCGCAACTTACTGTTCCTGTGACATATTCTGATTCCTGGGATGACTTCCTTAACATGTTTTGTTCATTGGACTTTATCAAGGAAATAAGGACCATTATTTGCTTGACCTGACTTTTTCTGCCCTGACCTTGGATTTGGTTTTGATATATCTCTATAGAACCTTTAGTGTAGACCCACGGCTCTAGTTACCTACAGGCAACAGTCTTGTATACTAATGTTGTCACAGTCCTTAACTCACCTTCATTGGGCATTGGCCTCCTGTTAAGGGCAGATAATCCTGTGCTTCTGAAAATCCAATGTTTAAGTCCAAGGGGAAGCCAAGTACAATTCATTCTAATTAAGCACCCACAAATGGTAGATGCTAAGGGTAAATTGATGTAAAGAGAAAAAATTAAGTATATTTATGCAAAGAGGAAATTGCCTTTCTCAGCCTCGCTACCCTCTACCTCAGCATGCCTTGTGTGGTTATGGCTTCTCATCTTGTTAGTGTGACTCTAAAGCTAGTCAGGGGACTGCATAATAAAATAATTGCAAGCAAAACAACAGGGAAAAGAGGAGGAGACACAAGACAATTGGTCTAAGGGAGCAGGCAGTGACTATGTAAGCATGAATCCATTCATAGTCACTTATGGTGCTGAATAGTGTTGAGTGAACCCGGACTGTAACGTTCGGGTCCGTACCGAACTTTCGGGTGTCCGTGGCACGGACCCGGACCCGGACATTTCAAAAATCGTTCGGGTTCGGTCCGGGGTTCTGCTATTTTACTCCACGTGTTGAGAAGCTGCAGGGCAGCCAATCAACAAGTGTTTCACTGGTTTGCCCTTAGAAGCCATCACAGCCATGCCTACTAATGGCATGGCTGTGATTGGCCGGTGCATCATGTGACCCAGCCTCTTTATAAGCTGGAGTCACAGTGCTGCAGTCACATGCTCCTTGGGTTAGTGTAGGGAAAGGTAGCTGACTGCGTGAGGGACAGATTTGAGACATTTTAAGACCTGATCCTGCATCCTGAGATAGATTACTTTACTACTGCTGTCTGTGCTGTTGCTCTGAGGACAGATAGCAGAAATTAGAGATTTCACATAC
>BLSH010530255.1:237521-263152 GCA_018402905.1 Glandirana rugosa
CTCTGGGGGGTCAGAGAGGTGTCTTACGGACGTTTCTAAATTCAACCATTCATCTTTCACTCTCTTATGAGATTAGAGGGACGTCGTTACCAGTGACGACGGACACGACGAGAAGGAGTCTACAGAGAAGAACAGACCGGAGAGTCGTCAGACCGTGGTTCTTCTTCTTCAAGAATCTCGTTAGACAATTTTACATAAGGTGGTGAGGAGAAGAAGACGTTATAGGATACCCCAGGTATTTAGGGTAAGACGTTAACTACAAAGTCTGATGTGAATAGTACTAGGAGTCGTAATACGTATCTTCATATCGCCGAACGAACACTTCTATGCATAATGCTGAGGATCATGATAAGTGTAGTCTGAAACATCAATTGCAGAATGGGATTTATGGACCCCATAGGATATTGCAGAAGAAGAGGAGTGGTGGAATACATTTTAACAGATTGCTCTAAGAACTTCTTCTTCTTGGTGCCAGACTGCTGAGAGGCCAGACAAGAAGAGACATCTGAGGAAGAGCAGCACAGGCAGCAGTGACCATTGCTGCAGGGAGATTAGAGTATTCTCTCACTTTCTACTTACCAACTTAAATCTTTGCAGGCATTCTGTGGAGAGACTGGGGGGTCTCCCATTTATACTGCGAGAGCTCACAGCTGCACCACAGGGACTGGTGAGAGAGCACTGCCCATTGTTCACACTGCTAGCAGGGACTGAGTTACTAAAGGCAGGCAGGACATTCAGTATACTGTTGATGCTGCACCTGTACTGCACCTTTATTGCATCTTTATTACACCTATACTGCATGCTGGTTTGCTAAAAGTGCACCAATGCTTCTTAAAGGGCCCCAACGATAGCCAAAAGAAGAACAACATAAAGGACTGCCCCTCCTGTAAAACCATCCTGCAAGTCCCCTTTGTTTCCTTCTCCCATTTACTTAATTTCTATGGACAGTGCATATACAGTCAGGCTAGGCCTAAGCATAGTCACCATCAATGCATTTTGGCAGTATAGCTCCTGTGTTTCAATCAAGCTTTATTAATGCTCACTGCTGCACTTTAGGTGACATTACTGTTTACTGTTTATGCTGATCTGGACACCAAGTGTCATCTTAGAACCACTTAGTCTTTATTACTAATCACCCTGTATGATGAATTGTGTTATTATCATTGTTAATCTATTTATATGCTTACTTTGTTACCAAGCATATCAGGGGACAATATATAAAGTTTTCCTTAACTGCCTGTTTTCTTATATATAGACTACTATTTGGTACTAAGTATAACTTTCAGTGATTTTCTGTGATATTGCATGCTTTGTACACTCAACCTAGTGTGTGAGAGGGGTGGAAGTCCTTAAAGAGTTTGAGTCAAAGAAAAGAGGATCCATCCTAACCAACGGCTCCTATGTGCTACAGTACAAATGCTAATGATACACAACTCCGGGTGGATTTGTTTGGAATATACATGGAAAAGTATAATGTATGAAAAATACAATAATTGTATTTAAACTCAAATCCAAAAATGTAATATATTGCAACTTACTAGTGTTTGATGTGGTGGAAGCAATAGTTTTTTTTTTCAAGCATCTTTTGCTATATTTTCAGCTAATAATCCTGCAAATAACATACTTCCTTTCCAGTGGAGGCTCGCCCATAATGACTGCTGGGGCAGTGCCCCACCAAAAAAATAAGTAAGAAATAAAAATAAAAATTAACTATAATTATTAACCAACAGCAGCACAGCTAGAGAGAAACTCCAAAGAAAAAAAAAATCTTTGGAATTTCTCTCTAGCTGTGCTGCTGTTGCTAATTGCTGGAACAGACAGATTAGATAAGAAAGAGAAGTGTAATCTATCTAGCAACAGGGCAGACGTCCCAAATCTCATTAAACAACCCTATCTTGAACACAGTAAAATGAATTCTCCACATTGGCTGCTTTCCAACATTCTATTCTAAGAATAGCTGAGTTCTGGGGTGTTAGAATCTACAGACCTTAAACTGCCTAGTCCATTTGGTCTTTGTCTGGGGGGGAGCCAAGATTTTCTCTGCCTGCAGTTACACATTCTGGCCAGCTGCCCAGCCATGTCCCCCCTCCACAAGTCGCACTCCGACACTTAGTCTCTACCTCCAGCAGTGTTTCCACTCTCCACCAGGGACCCTTCCCCCGCCCATCATCCTGTACAGAGCAGAGGAGGAGGACATGAGGGATCCCTCAATGGAGGAGAGGAGAGGGAGCAGAAGATCTCTTGCCTGGATGGATCATCATGGATGACTACAGCTTGAGGAATGAGAAGCTCAGAGGGACAATCAGATCCAAGCACAGCAGTGTCTGCAGGGTAAGATCTCTGTCCATACATGACAGGGAGCTCCCAGCAATACACAGGCAGTGATTAGTCTGCATCCATAGATAAGGCTGAACAGGCCCCTACCAAAGCCCAGCAGTAGGATAAGAACTCTGAGCCGGCATGTAAGTCACAGGGAGTTCTCAGGGATACACAGGCAGCAATTGATCTGCAATTAGTCTGCTGACATTGGGGAACCACAGAGCTCAGCAGCACCGCACACCCTCTTCATACTTTACTGTTTAAGAGGCAGCTTCAGCCAACACAGCAACAACTCCACTCCTGGTGACTTCTTCATCCCTGTATTCAGTGCATTGTTGGTAATGATTCACAACTTACAATGCAGGGACCAATAAGTCACCAGGAGTGGAGTTGTTGCTATGTTGGTTGAAGCTGCCGGTTTTCATGGAGCATTGCTCAGCCTCTGTGTATCTCAGCATCAAACAACAGAACGAGAGGAATGTATAGTTATGACAATTCCTCTACAATAACTGCTTTCCAATGAATGCCATCTTAAAGCACCTGATTTTCTAATTACATTTTGAAATTTTTTTGACAGATAATGCAGATTTATGTTAGTGAAGCTGCTCAGTTCCAAAAACCAGGGACATTTCTATGGCTCACCATGTGTCAGGGGTTAGTGGAGGATTTCCAGCGTTCCTTTAATAAAATAAGGAATTAGGATGGAGCTTGATGGCACAGCACATACATGAAAACCCACATAATACCAGCCTGTGCTCGGTTCCTGTGCAGACCTCACAGCTCATGTAGTTCTTTACCTTTGGGATTTAATGGATGAATGAGCCAGCAATATTTTATTGAGAATTAGGACTGACAGCTGAGTTATACTGTACATTGAGTGGGTGGAGTCTATAAGGGGTGTGGCTTCTAAGACGTGGGATGGGCCAAAAAGGTAGGGCGGGGTCTAGCGCCCCAACATCTTAAAACTTCACCAGCCGTCACTGTTCCTTTCCCTGGGTAGCTACATCACGCTTCCACTGTATCTATGGAGGAAGCTATGGTTTTCACCCTAGGCTGCTTTCCTGATCTATTATAAAGGTGCAGCACTCCTTACCCACTTCCTCCCCGGAAGATTTTCCCCCTCAACCACTTGCTTACTGGGCACTTAAACCCCCCCTCCTGCCCAGACCAATTTTCGGCTTTCATCGCTGTCGCATTTTTGAATAACAATTGCGCGGTCGTGCGACGTTGTACCCAAACAAAATATTTATCTTTTTATTCCCACAAATAGAGCTTTCTTTTGGTGGTATTTGATCACCTCTGCATCATTCCTGATAGTCGCTATAAACAAAAAAAGACAATTTTGCAAAAAAAAATATATATATATATTTCTTACTTTTTGCTATAATACAAATCCAAAAAAAAAAATCATTCATCAGTTTTGGCCGATATATGTTCTTCTACATATTTTTGGTAAAAAAAATCGCAATCGGCGTATATTGATTGGTTTGCGCAAAAGTTATTGCGTTTACAAACTATGGGAATGGATTTATGGCATTTTTATTTATTTTTTTTGTTTTACTAGTAATGGCGGCGATCTGCGATTTTTATCAGGACTGCGATATTGCAGCGGACATGTCGGACATTTTTAACACTTTTTTGGGACCAATGACATTTATACAGCGATCAGAAATTTAAATAGCCACTGATTACTCTATAAATGTCATTGTCAGTGAAGGGGTTAACACCAAGGGGGCAGTGAAGGGGTTAACTGTGTTCCCTGCATGTGTTCTAACTGTATGGGGGCTGGGCTGGCCGGGACATAACAGATCTATCTAACTGATCCCAGTGAGAGGGATCAGTAGATCTGTTATGTCTCCTCTCACAGAACGGAGAACCGCCGTGTTTACAACAGCAGTTCCCTGTTCTGCAGCTCTGTCAGGCGATCGCGGGTCATCGGACATCGAGTCCACCCGACCCACGGGCACGCCCATGCAGCATGCGGCGGCCACGTGCGCTGCCGAGTGTGTGCCGGGAGCGTGCACGGGGGACAACGTCCATGGACGTCTTCCCAGAAATTCAGATCCGCACTGGAGCTGTACTTCGGCAATACCACGGATCTGAAGGAGTTAATGACCAGGCCATTTTTTGCGAAACGCACTGCATCGCTTTAACTGACAATTGCGCGGTCGTGCGGCGTTGTACCCAAGCAAAATTTACGTCCTTTTTTTCCCACAAATAGAGCTTTCTTTTGGTGGTATTTGATCCCCTCTGTGGTTTTTATTTTTTGCGCTATAACCAAAAAGAGAGTGACCATTTTGAAAAAAAACTATATTTCTTACTATAATAAACATCCAAAAAAAAGATATAAAAAAACTAATTTATTCCTCAGTTTAGGCCGATATTTATTCTTCTACATATTTCTGGTAAAAAAAAAATCGCATTAAGAGTATATTACGCAAAAGTTATAGCGTCTACGAAATAGAGGATAGATTCATGGCAGTTTTAATTTTTTTTACTAGTAATGGCGGCGATCTGCGATTTTAAGCGAGACTGCAACATTGCGGTGAACAGATCGGACACTTTTTACATTTTTTTGGGACCAGTTTTTACAGCGATCAGAGCTAAAAATGCACTGATTACTGTATAAATGACACTGGCAGGGAAGGGGTTAACACTAGTGGTGATCAAAGGGTTAAATGTGTTCCCTGGGAGGTGTTTCTAGCTATGGCGGGGGGGGAGAGATTGCTGTTCCCAAACACTGGGAACAGATGATCGCACTCTACTCCCCTGTCAGAACGGGGATCTGCTTTGTTTACACTGGCAGATCCCCGTTCTGCCAGTCTCTGGAGTGATCGCGGATTCGCGGTGGCTGGCAGACTTTGAGTCTGCCCCACCTGCTGTTTGGCTCCCCCGCTGGCCTGTGGGTCATATATTACTATAATTTAAAGCGGTAGTAAACCCATCCATTTAACAGTTTAACACGTGCCGGAAATGTAACACTCCCATTGGTTGTGCTCTAAACCAAACTGTCAAACCATCCAATGGCTGGTGTCATAGCTGATCACATGTGCAGCATCATGGCAGTTGTGGATTAAACAGAGGCCAAGATGGCAGCTTCCTTGGCTGAAAATGATAGGAGGGTTTACTACCACTTTAATTTACCAATCTTTAAATGTGGTAGTTGCATTTTTTTTTTTAGAGTAAAATTTCAACTTCAAACATGTCTACTGTCCAATGACATTGACCAAATACAGGGAGGTGTCTATATAAAAGCACTGACGTCACCGGCATTGCATCCTTTTGCTACGTTTGCTGTGGGGATGGGGAATAATAGTTGAATGCATGCTACAGGTAAAACAAAATGTTTATTAAGGATATTTATTGAAAACGTTATTTTCATAATTACATCTATTTTTTATATAAGCAAGACAAATACAGAGATATAATGCAACATTCGTAAAATTACAAAAAAGCACACCAAAAAACATTGATCTTCAACCCAAAAAACATGAGTTTATACTCAAAAATAACCATTTTTAAAGCCAGTTGGTCAAAGCTATGTCTAGAATGCTTTAGGAGGCTAGCTATGGTTATGCTACATTCATAAAAATGACAAAACATAAGGTAGTATAATCAATCTGTCCCTCAACCCCCCAAAATGTACAGCGGATACTTATAAATAAATAAAAATACTTCAAAGCCAATTTGTCATAGATATGGTTACATGCAAAAAATACAGCCTGAGTAAAAAAAGACTATACCCTGCCAACATGCTGCAGAGAAGGACCCTTGCTCTCTGTGTGGAAGCAGTGGTCTCTCTGTAGAGGTCCATCATGCTGACTCAGCTCTGCAATTAGGAAGGAGCGTATATTTTTCTGTATGCAGAGCTGAAGATCTGACTTATTAGGAAGTATGTCAGACTTATGTAGAGAGACAAACACGTGTAAAACCTCCTGCGCTTAAAGTGGTTGTAAAGGCAGAAGGTTTTTTTTTTAATCTTAAAGTGAATGTAAACCTGATTCATGAAATTTGAGCTGGGGACATATATCTGTAGTGTTTACTTATCTTCCTCTTCAAAGCCCTAAGTCTAGTGTCTTTCTCCTGCTCAGTTCCTCTGTTATCAGCAAGATAACTTCTGACAAGTTCTCATAGACAGAAGATAAAAGCAGCTGGACATTTATGTCAGGGTGGGTGCTATAAATAGATTAGCAGAGAGCTGGTCTATTCAAAGCACAGCTCTGCAAGTTTCTTCATTCCTCTACCTATGTGGAGTGGGGGTGTGTGCCTTTCCTCCAATCAGCTTACACACAGTGTATGCCTAGACTCGCCTCCCACTGCTGAAACAGGAAGAAAAAATTCTAACACGATGTGCACTCTCTAAAGAATGTAGAAAGCTGAAGACAAGCAACTGTTTAGGATATTGGTCTCAAATCTTCCACCCCATGCCGGCTGGGAACTTCTTCATCTACCTTTTAATTCCCTATCTATATCTCTTCTCCTTTCCACTATTCTATCCTCTCTCCTCTACCTCTCTAACTCTCTTCTTTGTCTCTGAATTATGTTGATTTTCTTTTCTTTGTTGAATGCAAAGGAGGATCATCAAGGACTTAAAGTCCGAATCGGATACAAATCGGTTGTTGGTGATCTGACCGCTGTATAGCCGCTATTAACATTCTCTGCTGACCGCTGTGGTGTCACAACACAGAAGACATTTAATGGAGGGGGGGGGGCGGCTTCCCCCCCTGCCCAGCACAGTTAGTTCCCGATTGGGGTGCCGGTGGGTGGGACCCTCCTGCCCCTAGGTAACCATGAAGATAGACATCAGACTTCGGTCATTTATGGGTACCTGTGGCGGGACAAGGTCTCAAAATAGGTCAGACACATTTGTATATGTATCCTTGTTTTATCGCCTTTGCCCTATTTGACTTTGTATGTGTATTTTTCTGTCTTAAAAATTAATAAAAATGTATTATATAAAAAAAGAAAGCTGAAGACAGCAGATATACAGTATCTCACAAAAGTGAGTGCACCCCTCACATTTTTGTAAATATTTTATTCTATCTTTTCATGTGACAACACTGAAGAAATGACACTTTGTTACAATGTAAAGTAGTGAATGTACAGCTTGTATAACAGTGTAAATTTGCTGTCCCCTCAAAATAACTCAACACACAGCCATTAATGTCTAAACGGCTGGCAACAAAAGTGAATACACCCCTAACTGAAAATGTCCAAATTGGGGCCAATTAGCCATTTTCCCTCCCCAGTGCCATGTGACTCGTTAGTGTTACAAGGTCTCAGGTGTGAATGGGGAGCAGGTGTGTTACATTTGGTGTTATCACTCTCACTCTCTCATACTGGTCACTGGAAGTTCAACATGGCACCTCATGGCAAGAACTCTCTGAGAATATGAAAAAAGAATTGTTGCTTGACACAAAGATGACCTAGGCTATAAGAAGATTGCCAAGACCCTGAAACTGAGCTGCAGCACAGTGGCCAAGACCATACAGCACTTTATCAGGACCGGCTCCACTTAGAACCATGGTTGACCAAAGAAGTTGAGTGCACATGCTCAGCGTCATATCCAGAGGTTGTCTTTGGGAAATTGATGTATGAGTGCTGCCAGCATTTCTGTAGAGGTTGAAGGGGTGGGGGGTCAGCCTGTCAGAGCTCAGACCATACGCCGCACACTGCATCAAATTGGTCTGCATGGCTCTCATCCCAGAAAGAAGCCTCTTCTAAAGATGATGCACAAGAAAGCCCACAAACAGTTTGCTGAAGACAAGCAGACTAAGGACATGGATTACTGGAACCATGTCCTGTGGTCTGATGAGACCAAGATACACTTTTTCAGTTCAGATGGTGTCAAGCGTGTGTGTCTTATCTACAGTCAAGCATGGTGTGGGAGTGTCATGGTCTGGTGCTGCGTGAGTGCTGCCGGCACTGGGGAGCTACAGTTCATTGAGGGAACCAAGAATTCCAACATGTACTGTGACATACTGAAGCAGAGCATGATCCCCTCCCTTCGGAGACTGGGCCACAGGGCAGTATTCCAACATGATAAGGAACCCAAACACACCTCCAAGATGACCACTGCCTTGCTAAAGAAGGTCTCTAACGTCCACCAGCTTCGTGATGTTGTCATGGAGGAGTGGAAGAGGACTCCAGTGGCAACCTGTGAAGCTCTGGTGAACTCCATGCAAAAGAGGGTTAATGCAGTGCTGGAAAAAAATGGTGGCCATAAAAAATATTGACACTTTGGGCCCAATTTGGACATCACTTAGGGGTGTACTCACTTTTGTTGCCAGCAGTTTAGACATTAATGGCTGTGTGTTGAGTTATTTTGAGGGGACAGCAAATTTACACTGTTATACAAGCTGTACACTCACTACTTTACATTGTAGCAAAGTGTCATTTCTTTAGTGTTGTCACATGAAAAAATTTTATTTTATTTATTTATTTCAGGTACTTACATAGCGCTGTCAATTTACGCAGTGCTTTTAGATATACATTGTACATTCACATCAGTCCCTACCCTCAAGGAGCTTACATTCTAAGGTCCCTAACTCACATTCATACATATACTAGGGCTAATTTAGACAGGATCCAATTAACCTAGCAACATGTCTTTGGAGTGTGGGAGGAAACTGGTGTACCCGGAGGAAACCGGTGTACCCAGAGGAAACCCACGCAGGCACAGGGAGAACATGCAAAAGATAGAATAAAATAGTTACAAAAATGTGTGGGGTGTACTCACTTTTGTGAGATACTGTATATTTCTTGTTTCTCATCAGAGTTGTAGTCTTTGAGATAGAGAGTGTGGGGGAAAGGTTACTACGAGGTCCATTTACACCCTCTCCCTGGGTGGGCTCATACATTCCTGTTACTATAATAATCATTGGATGGATAGCTTGTAGAACTGGCATGGTAACAAGACAGCACTGATCTTTTAATAAACTGACTTTTGGTTTTTACACCAGGTTCTTACGCTCTATGGATAAGTATCTCAGATTTGCATTTTAAAATTAGTAATGCGTCCATTCTGTTTTAACAGTTCACTTAATTCTATTCCATCCACTACTGGCGCCATGAATGAAACATATGGGGAGGAGCCATACCAAGTCACCAAAATGTTGACCATCTTCTGTATCTGCTTCATTTTGGGAATCATAGGAAATGGACTGGTAATATTGATCTCCGGCTTCAGGATGAAGACCATCAGTGCGGTGCGGTTTCTAAATTTGCCCAGCACTAACTTCATATTTTGCCTTTGTCTTCTTTTACGTATAATAGAATGGCTGGCTGTTTCTGATGTTATGGATGACATACAGTCAGCTCCATAACTATTGGGACATTGACACAATTCTAATCTTTTTGGTTCTATACACCACCACAATGGATTTGAAATGAAACAAACAATATGTGCTTTAACTGCAGACTTTCAGCTTTAATTTGAGGGTATTTACATCCAAATCAGTTGAACGGTGTAGTAATTACAACAGTTTGTATATGTGCCTCCCACTTTTTAAGGGACCAAAAGTAATGGGACAGTTGGCTGCTCAGCCATTCCATGGCCAGGTGTGTGTTATTCCCTCATTATCCCATTTACAAGGAGCAGATAAAAGGTCCAGAGTTCATTTCACGTGTGCTATTTGCATTTGGAATCTGTTGCTGTCAACTCTCAATATGAGATCAAAAGAGCTGTCACTATCAGTGAAGCCAGCCATCATTAGGCTGAAAAAACAAAACAAACCCATCAGAGAGATGGAAAAAACATTAGGTGCAGCCAAATCAACTGTTTGGAACATCCTTAAAAAGAAAGAATGCACTGGTGAGCTCAGCAACACCAAAAGACCACGGAAAACAACTGTGGTGGATGACCGAAGAATTCTTTCCCTGGTGAAGAAAACACCCTTCGCAACAGTTGGCCAGATAAAGAACACTCTCCAGGAGGTAGGTGTATGTGTGCCAAAGTCAACAATCAAGAGAAGACTTCACCAGAGTGAATACAGAGGTTTCAACACAAGATGTAAACCATTGGTGAGCCTCAAAAACAGGAAGGCCAATATAGAGTTTGCCAAACAACATCTAAAAAAGCCTTCACCGTTCTGGAACAACATCCTATGGACAGATGAGACCAAGATCAACTTGTACCAGAGTGATGGGAAGAGAAGAGTATGGAGAAGGAAAGGAACTGCTCATGATCCAAAGCATACCACCTCATCAGTGAAGCATGGTGGTGGTAGTGTCATGGCGTGGGCATGTTTGGCTGCCAATGGAACTGGTTTTCTTGTAGTTATTGATGATGTGACTGCTGATAAAAGCAGCAGGATTAATTCTGAAGTGTTTGGGGCAATATTATCTGCTCATATTCAGCCAAATGCTTCAGAACTCATTGGGCGGAGCTTCACAGTGCAGATGGACAATGACCCGAAGCATACTGCGAAACAACCAAAGAGTTTTTTATGGGAAAGAAGTGGAATGTTATGCAATGGCCAAGTAAATCACCTGACCTGAATCCCATTGAGCATGCATTTCACTTGCTGAAAACAAAACTGAAGGGAAAATGCCCCAAGAACAAGCAGGAACTGAAGACAGTTGCAGTAGAGGCCTGGCAGAGCATCACCAGGGATGAAACCCAGCGTCTGGTGATGTCTATGCGTTCCAGACTTCAGGCTGTAATTGACTGCAAAGGATTTGCAACCAAGCATTAAAAAGTGAAAGTTTGATTTATGATTGTTAATCCGTCCCATTACTTTTGGTGTGGGAGGCACATATACAAACTGTTGTAATTCCTACACCATTCACCTGATTTGGATGTAAATACCCTCAAATTAAAGCTGAAAGTCTGCAGTTAACGCACATCTTGTTCATTTCATTTCAAATCCATTGTGGTGGTGTATAGAGCCAAAAAGATTTGAATTGTGTCGATGTCCCAATATTTATGGACCTGACTGTACCTTACATAGACATGTATCCTTTTTCACGTATCAATTTTTTTATGAACTTGAACTCTTAGTGTGACTTTCTTAACAGTCATTAGTGTTGATTCATCGTGTGGCCACTTTGGGCTAAAGTGCACCGAACACGGAGATTAGTCAGGATTGTATCAGCCTTTCTTTGGTTTGTTCCTCTGACTGTTGCGCTTTTTATTAACATTAGTTTAATACATTATTTTACCATAATCCCCAATTTTTATATGGAAGTCCCAAATTTAGAAGAGCTTGAAATTTAGTTATAGCTTAGAATCTGAAATTAGTTCTAAAGCATATATTATAATACACAAAGATATTTTCATGTTTGGGATACCTTTGATTGTCATCCTTATTTGTTATGGCCTTATTGCCTTCAAACTACGTCACAACAGATTTAAAAGGCAAAAGGGTTTCAAAGAACTTTCAGAGTCATCATCGCAGTAGTGGTTTGCTTTTTCATCTGCTAGTTTCCATTCAACACATGGCCAACAGTCATAGTATGGCTTATAGGAGCCCAATGTTATCCGTGATTTGTTTCCCTGGTATGAAACCAGTCTGATCTGGGGCTATAAGAGATGTAATAGAGGATGCTAGTCTGTTTGCAAATATGCAACCGAAAAATTTTATGTCATTATTTAAAACTGAGATAGGGCGGAAGTTTTGAGGTAGTGAATGGTCTTTGTTCAGTTTAGGGACTAAAGTGGAGTTCCACTCGTTTTTCTAGTTTATTAAAAGTCAGCAGCTACAAAAAGTGTAGCTGCTGACTTTTAATAAACAGTAACTTACCTGTCTCCCAGTCCAGCGATGGCTGCGCCCGAAGCCTCGCTCGTCTCCCCCCATCTCCCTGCGGCGCTGGCATTGCAGGTGTGGGCACCGGCCGTGGCTTCAAGGCCGGGCACGCACTGCGCATGCGCGAGACGCGCTGCACGTTGCCAGTGGCCAGGCAATCTTCTGGGACCTGTGACGTGTCCCAGAAGATTGCCAGGAGTGAGGGGCCGCCTAGAAGGAGAGGAGGAGTCGCCTAGGCGGCCCAGAAGAGGAAAGGGGACAGGAAGTCCCTCTGAAAATAGGTTATCCACTACCCCCCCCCAAAAAAAATTACATGCCAAATGTGGCATGTAAGGGGGCGAGGAGTGCTTAAAGCGGAAGTTCCACTTTTGGGTGGAACTCCGCTTTAAGGACATGTTAGCTAATAGCATTTCTGGGGAAAATTTATTTCCCTGGAGGACATAATTAACCCCTTCCTTACCGGGCACTTAAACCCCCCTCCTGCCCAGACCAATTTTTGGCTTTCAGCGCTGTCGCATTTTGAATGACAATTGCGCGGTCGTGCGACGTTGTACCCAAATAAAATTTGCGTCCTTTTTTTCCCACAAATAGAGCTTTCTTTTGGTGGTATGTGATTCCCTCTGCGTCATTTCTGATCGCCGCTATAAACAAAAAATGAGCGACAATTTTGCAAAAAAGAACAATATTTTTTACTTTTTGCTAAAGTACAAATCCATTAAAAAAATTATTCATCGGTTTAGGCCGATATATATTCTTCTACATATTTTTGTTAAAAAAAAAAATCGCAATCGGCGTATATTGATTGGTTTGCGCAAAAGTTATCGCGTCTACAAACTGGGAATTGATTTATAGCATTTTTATTATTTTTTTTTTTTTACTAGTAATGGCGGCGATCTGCGATTTTTATCGGGACTGCGATATTGGGGCAGACATGTCGGACATTTTTTACACATTTTTGGGACCAATGACATTTATACAGCGATCAGAAATTTAAATGTCCACTGATTACTGTATACATGTCATTGGCAGTGAAGGGGTTAACCTGCAGGGGGCAGTGAAGGGGTTAACAAATGTTCCCTGGGTGTGTTCTAACTGTGGGGGGGGCAGGGCTGGCCGGGACATAACAGATTTAACTGATCCCAGTGACAGGGATCAGTAGATCTGTTATGTCCCCTCTCACAGAACGGGGAACCGACGTGTTTACGACGGCGGTTCCCCGTTCTGAGGCTCCTAAAAGTGATCGGCGGGTCTCGGGCGGACATCGAGTCCGCCCGACCCGCGGGCATTTCAGATCCGCGCTGGAGCCGTACTTTGGCACTAGCGCGGATCTGAAGTAGTTAAAGAGTTTTGAGAGTCTTGGAGATATTACGTAAGAATATTTTTTGTAATAATTAGTTGAAAAGCCATCAGGGCCGGGGGCTGTAGAGGATTTCAGGGATTTTATGATTTATGCGATTTCGTTTTCTGAACAAGGTTCATTTAAGAGCCTCAATTTGATTATTTGTGAGAGAAGGGAGGGGTATATTATATAACCAGCTGATGGATCTAGAATGTGGAGGAGGGGGGGGTGTAGAGAGAAGATTTTTGTAAAAATCAGTAAAGATCCCCAAAACCTCTCGTGGATGGGTAGTTAAGTTCCCATTGTTATGTCTGAGTTTATATGTGTGTGTGGGGTTGTTTGCTTGGTTTAATTTTTTAGCAAACATTGAGGATATAGCGTTACTATGGAGTAAAAATTTTGATTTAGAAAATCCCATGGATTTTACAGTGTCAGACGAAAGTAGGGCATCAAGTTCTGCTCGTTTATTGTGGATCTGTACAATTATATCTGCCGGAGGGGAATTATTTAACTTGTTGTATAATTGATTTAGCTGGGTGGTAAGGTTTTTGTTATCTATGAGTCTATTTTTTTTTATTGTTAGAGGCCATACTAATTAGGTGGCCTCTGATGACAGCTTTATGTGCCATCCAGATATTCGTGGGAGAGGTATTATCTCTATCGTTAATAGAAAAGTATTCTTTGAGGTGTGAGTCGATTTGAGTTATGGTGGTTGGATTAATTAGCATAGAATCATTTATCCTCCAGTTAAATGGTGTCGGGTAAGGCCTATGTTTGAGGTTTCAAAGGTGACTATTAGATGGTCAGACCAGGGACAGGGGTGAATATCTGCTTTTGATGAATTGGCTAACATTATTGGGGTGGTGAATATATAGTCTAGCCTGGAGTGGCAATTATGAGGGTGGGAGTAGAAGGTATAAGATTTACATCTTATATTGTGGGCTCTCCAGGTGTCTATCAATTGAGTTTCGTTCAGAGAATGGGTAAGAGTTTTTGGGAAGGCTTTAGAAGATGGAGTGATATGACTTCTATCCAATAAGGGGTTAGCGGTTAGGTTGAAATCACCACCTATGATAAGATGAGTGGAGTTGCAATTGGATAGGGTGTTGAAAAATGTAGTAAAGAAAGTAGCTTGTGACTCATTTGGGGCATAGACTGAGGCAAATCGTGACCATTTTAACAGAAGCCTTTTCTAAAGATGATGCACAAGAAAGCCCACAAACAGTTTGCTGAAGACAAGCAGACTAAGGACATGGATTACTGGAACCATGTCCTGTGTTCTGATGAGACCAAAATAAACTTATTTGGTTCAGATGTTGTGCAGCATGTGTAGCGACAACCAGGTGAGGAGTACAAAGACAAGTGTGTCTTGCCTACATTCAAGCATGGTGATGGGAGTGTCATGGTTTGGGGCTACATGAGTGCTGCTGGCACTGGGGAGCTACAGTTCATTGAGGGAACCATGAATGCCAACGCATACTGTGACATACTCAAGCAGAGCATGATTCCCTCCCTTCGGAGACCGGGCCACAGGGCAGTATTCCCACATGACAATGACCCCAGACACACCTCCAAGATGGCCACTGCTAAAGAAGCTGAGGGTAAAGGTGATAGACTGGCCAAGCATGTCCCCAGACCTAAATCCTATTGAGCATCTGTGGGGCATCCTCAAACGGAAGGTGGAGGAGTGCAAGGTCTCTAACATCCACCAGCTCCGTGATGCCATCATGGAGTAGTGGAAGAGGACTCCAGTGGCAACCTGTGAAGCTCTGGTGAACTCCATGCCCAAGAGGGTTAAAGCAGTGCTGGAAAATAATGGTGGCCACTCAAAATATTGACACGTTGGGCCCAATTTGGACATTTTCACTTATGGGTGTACTCACTTTTGTTGCCGGTGGTTTAGACATAAATGGCTGTGTGTTGAGTTATTTTGAGAGGACAGAAAATTTACACTGTTATACAAGCTATACACTCACTACTTTACATTGTAGCAAAGTGTCATTTCTTAAGTGTTGTCACATGAAAAGATAGAATAAAAGATTTACAAAAATGTGAACGGTGTACTCACTTTTGTGAGATACTGTATTTTTGGTGTAGAAGTATACAGGAAGTTGCAGTGTGATTAACTAATACAAACTTAGCAACATAAATGAGAAATTGCTATAAAAGGAGAACAAACAGTGTCTATAAAAAGAACTGACAAATAAGGGTGCAAAGAACCACCATACCAGTCTAGGGTATACACAGGACTCAAATTCTGCATATTTTCTAAGACCAGTGCCAAGACTACGACTATATTGACAGAGTTAATCACAAAGTACAGATTAGGCCCTCAGACTCCAGGTATGTCTATTTATTAAATATTTTACTATAGTGCTAAGGTTTGCTAGAGCTAAAATTGTTTTTATTGGCTGGTTGGCTATAAAGGAGTGGGGTAGTAATGGAGATGTTTAGGTGTATTTGGAATGAGACTCCCCTGGTGAAAGCAAGAAGCACATTTTCAGGGTTACAATTTCATTAAATATGAAAGAATCATGGAGGACAGTGTTTTTTTTTTTTTTTTGTCATGGCGGTCGTATGCTTTTTTCAATATAAGCAATTATATTCTTGTTATCTAATATGTCAGGAGTTTCCAAGCATTTCAGTATGAAGGGGACATAATATATTTTACAAATATTTGTGGGCTGAAAAAAATCCTTCGCTCTGGGGGGGCCATCGCGGGTAGCCGGCGGCAATCGAAGCCACCACACCCGCTCCCTGGCCCTCCCCGAACACAGTGAGCGCGCGGGCGCGCCTCCGCGCGCGCTCACTAAACTCGTTCCCGCAAATATTTGTGGGCTGAAAAAAATCTCTATAAGAGCCCCCCTTACATCAGCGCCCCCCTCAGAGTCCTCCTTACACCAAGGTACCCATCAGAGCCCCCATTACATGAGGGAATATCAAGGTGGAGACTATAGGCACTAGGCAGCCTTTGCTGAACTTAATCCTCAAGCTGTGCACATTAAGGATACACCACCAACCCTAGCTGTGGGCAAGATAAAACCTTGTAGTAGGTCAGATATGGCCCCAGCTGCTAAAACAGGTTAAAAATAGGTTCTACGCCTTCTTACTAAGGTCTACAACTTATTATCTTTCACTGTATTTGTAAGAGACTGGGAACATAGTGCCGTAAAGTAACATGTTTTTGTGGGCATGTCATGGCAAAGTTAATCTGTACCCTTGTGGAACCAGTCTCTGCTGCTCAGGATCTACAGTGATATTTTTATTCTAGTTTTAGACATTAGACCTTTTTCTTGCATAATTACACACACTTGCTATTTATCTACTTTACTTTTCCCTATCAGTAATTACATTTTCAGTTTGTTGTCTGTTAAAGATTTTTATAGCAACCCCGTATAGAGAAAAATATGTATTCTAACATATTTTAAAAAATTATAATTTCTCAGAGTCTCTGTATGTAATCCTCTCTACATTATGGTCTTGCTGTTGCTGTGCTTGTCCTAATCTAGGACAGGAGGTAAGGGGAATTCTCCAGCAACAACACAGATAGAAGTACAAATCTCCAGAACAACATACTTAAAGCGGTAGTAAACCCATGCATTTAAAGCGGAGTTCCACCCTTTCCTTAGGTTTATTAAAAGTCAGCAGCTACAAAAAGTGTAGCTGCTGACTTTTAATAAACCGACACTTACCTGTCTCCCGGTCCAGCGATGGAGCCGCATGGAGCCTCGCTCCTCTCCCCCTCCCCTCCGCGGCACCGGCATTGCTACTGTGGGCACCCGGCCGCGGCTTCACGGCCAGGCGCACACTGCGCATGCGCGAGCGGCACTGCGCATGCACGAGCGGCGCTGCGCATTGTGATTGGTCCCGAAGTGTTCTAGGACCTGTCCTGTGTCCCAGAAGACTTCGGGAGGGAGGGGGAAGGAGTCCTTCCACTTCCGATCGCCTAAGGCGACCGAGGCGGAAGTACCCCTAAAAATAGGGTATCCCCACCCCCCCTCCTCCCCAAAAGCTCCGTTTCAGCATCTGGAGCTGGGGAGGAGGACTTAAAGCGGAAGTTCCACTTTTGGGTGGAACTCCGCTTTAACGGGTTAAAAACCAGTCACATTTCCGGCACGTGCCGGAAATGTAACACTCCCATTGGTTGTGCTCTAAACCAAACTGTCAAACCATCCAATGGCTGGTGTCATAGCTGATCACATGTGCAGCATCATGGCAGTTGTAGATTAAACAGAGGCCAAGATGGCAGCTTCCTTGGCTGAAAATGATAGGAGGGTTTACTACCACTTTAAGGCACTGGGAACTTTTAGATATGCAAGTGCAGTCAAGTGAAGGAATACTTCTAACAAGCTCAATGACTTTGGTAAGGCAGCTCCCAAACAGCAAGTCTTTCTTTGATGGGCACCCAGCAGTAGCTCAAACCATAGAAATACAGAAAGGAGTGCCAGACCAAAATCAAATAAAAGAGTTAAAGATCATTTTAAATAAAAAAGAATATTACTGCGCTACCCAAAAATTATATATATATATAACAAAGCTGCCAGCACACCAACCACAACAAAAATTGGACACGATAATAAATAAAACAGTGCAGCGCTAAACCAAGTGAATAATCATGTGAAAAAGTAAACATATATGAAATAATGACTTAAATTCATATGTATAAACAAAAAAGTGCAATAGAATCCTCAAGCTTGAATTCCTGTAGAATTCCATTTGTGAACGTTTTTATCCTGGAGCATGTAATATATGGATACCCCTAAAGTCTACCTATGACCAAGGGGCATTGATGTGGAGGTCCTTATCCGTATTGGATCGTGTTGTGAAAGATACAGTTTGAGTGTGTCCTCTGGAGGAAGAGCCGTTATCCTAGGGATTCGGATGGTGGTCCTTAAGACGGGTCTTGGTGGAGATACATGCTGTTGATCCAGTTATATCTGGTAAGAGTACCTTGTACTTCTCCTGGTGGCGGGGACACTATATGTGGGTGTTAACCTACCTCCCTCCCTTTTTCACCGGGTTGATACCCCTTGTCTCTGGAATAATTTATCACATGAACATGTATCATCCGATTGAATAGAGGAACTTTCTGATTCTACATGATCATTTTAATTGTTGGTAAAAAAAAAAGCAATTTAACCACTTCAGCCCCGGAAGGATTTCTCACTTTAGGACCAGAGCACTTTTTGTGATTCGGCACTGCGTCGCTTTAACTGCCAATTGCACGGTCGTGCGACATTGTGCCCAATTTGCATCCTTTTTTCCCCACAAATAGAGCTTTCTTTTGGTGGTATTTGATCACCTCTGCGTCATTTCTGATCACCGCTATAAACAAAAGAAGAGTGACAATTTTGCAAAAAAACCCAAATTTCTTACTTTTTGCTAAAATACAAATCAAAAAAAAAAATATATAACATTTTTTTTTTTCCATCGGGTTTGGCTGATTTATATTCTTCCTCATATTTTTGGTAAAAAAAAATCGCAATCGGCATCTATTGATTGGTTTGCACAAAAGTGGCCGCCTTTACGGATGATGAGAATTCATTTCTGGGTTTTGTTTTATTTGTTACTAATAATGGTGGTGATCTGCAATTTTTAGCGGTACTGCAATATTGCATCGGACATGTCGGACCATTTTGACACTTTTTTGGGACCATTGGCATTTATACAGCGATCAGTGCTATAAAAATTCACTGATTACTGTGTAAATGCCATTGGCAGTGAAGGGGTTAACCTGGAGGGGGCGCTCTAAGGCTTAACTGTGTTCCCTGGGCGTGTTCTAACTGTGTGTGGGCTGGGCTGGCTGGGGGAAGGGGATGATCACGGCTTCCATATACAAGAAACCTGTGATCACCGCCCTTCCCCCTCTAACAGAACGGAGATCCGTGTTTACTTACACGAACCTCCGTTCTTTCACTGCGGAGGGGGGCATCGCGGGTAGGCGGCAGCGATTGAGTCCGCCCTGCCCGCTCCCTGTCCCCCCCGAACACAGTGAGTGCACGCGCCTCCGGAGGCGCGCGCGCGCGCGCTCACAGTGAGAGCTATTGCAGCCGCCATCATATGACGGCGGTTTGCGATAATGAGCCACTTTGCTGCCGTCAGATGCCGGTCGGCAAGTGGTTAAAAACAGTCAACGTGCTTTGGAATTGCCAAATACATTTCAGGGGTTCTAGCTTACCCTACCCTACTTAAAAAAAAGAACTTGTTTGTCTATGTTGCATTCACCCAATTTCCAATCTGGTAAAATATAGTCAGTGGGACAGAAACTCTACGGTCAGTATTAAATACAGAGATGTAACAAGGGAGAGAGTGATTGGCACCAAGGCAAAAAAGTTTGCAGTCTGTCAAAGTCAACTGGTAAAAACAAGAAGTCCATACACTAAGGCAAATTGTTCCAAGAGTTGTAGCAGACTCTAGAGGGTAAGGGAGAAACCAGAAAGGAAAAGTGCCACTAAGTGTATTAAGACTGATATGTTTTTGAGCCCCCAATCTGGACTACTCACACAACAATGATAGAAAATAGGCTCATCTCTAAGTGCTGGTCTGGGCTGCTATGTCTCTCGTTCGCCCGTGACGCTCGGAAGAGGTAGAGAGGAGCTTCTGGTGTGCTGGAAGCTGATGGAGGAAGTCCGCTGTGGAAGCTCCTAACTCAGGTGGAGTGCAGCGTGGCTCGCAGCGTTGGCATGGAGGCACGGGTGGCGGTGTAGTCACTGGACTCAGTAATGTCCCCGCCACCCTCTTGCCGCCATGCCAATACTACGAGCCGCCCTGTGCTCCACTCGAGTAAGGAGCTTCCACAGTGGACTTCTTCCATCAGCTTCCAGCACTCCAGAGGCATCTCTATCCCTCTTCTGAGCATCACGGGCGGACGAAAGACATGGCACCCTGGACCAGCACTTAGAGGTGAGCCTGTTTTCTACCATTTTCATTAAATACAGAGATACAAATGCATACTAGGCAGGTAACAAAAAAGTAGATTATAAATAATACAATAGTCGTGCTTTCTCAAATCATGTGCTAAATATCTATATGTGTCAAAAAAGTAACTAAATACTTGGGACGCTGCTGCTATTTTCGTTGCACAACCACAACTTTCTCATAAAATCACCAATAAAGATAGCTGCGCTGCTCCCAGGGCTGGCCCTACCATGGGTCCCAGTGGGTCCATTGGACCCAGGCAGCACTTTGAGAGGGGCAGCAAATTGAACCATGGCCACCTCTCCTTCTCTTCTTTTTACCCAGAAAATTGACAACCAAGATTTTTTCCAGCAGTTTTGTGTGTCATGATGAATTGCCTCCTGGGCCGCTCCACCTGCCCCTATACTGCCCTAGCCTTTCTATATACTACCCTAGCTTGTCTATCTACTGCCCTAGCTCGCACCTTGGAATTAAACATAATGGTACGTCATATAATTTTTCTGTTGCATGCAAATCTGACTTCCTGATAAATTTAATTTTACTTTTAATTATCATGGTATAAAATAATGGATGTGGGGGCTTTTTGGTGGGCGTGATTTTTTTTGGGGGGCGTGGGGGGGCAGCGCTTCATTCTTGGACCCAGGCAGCACAATGTCTTGGGCCAACCCTGGCTGCTCCCTACACTCTGTACTTTATAAAATATATATAGTACCAGAATTTAAACATTAAAGTGGTAGTAAACTCTGTTACACCAATTGTACCTACAGGTAAGCCTATAATAAGGCTTAGCTGTAGGTTCTGTGACTATCTCCTAAACTTGCACAGTTTATAAGATATTCAGAGTGCATATAGCCGGTAATGTCACAGGCACATGTCTTCTTAAGTTATGGTTTACATTGCCGGACCTATAGAGCCTGTGATGGAAACGGTGGCTCCCACGCGCATGTGCAGGAGTGACATCATCGCCCCCCCGGCCAATCATGTAAGCAGAGGCCGCAAATCCAGAAAGATGTCAGCACTCTCATCGGTGATATCGCAGTGCTGGGAGGCTTTGTCCTAAGGCAAGTTTCTTATAATGTGCCTCCGTATATACTCAAGAGGTCAACAACTTGCGGTGAGTTCGGTCCTAGAAAGGCACAAGAGTTGGGACGGGAATGGGCTTTTTACCTTTGCAGCACAGAGCACGGTCACTTTGTGTTCAAGAATTGGAGCACTTTATTGGAAGCACTTTGTTGGACTATTGGCACTTTAATGTTGGAGTTTATGAATTGTGGCACTATATATATTGTATAGAGTACAGAGTGTATCTTTATTGGTGATTTTATGAACAAAAATTAGATTACTTAAAGAAAACATTACAGAATAAATAAAAAGAACGTAAAAATAATGCTGTATCTGCAAGAGTATGAGTTACTATATAAAGATGACCAGTGCTACGATTACTGTAAGTTCCTCCTTTGTGTTTTTTTTTTTTTTTGAGTTACCTAAAAAAATTAGTAATTCTAATGAACTGTAGTACATACATGTTTGAGAATGTTGGATGCTGAGCCCTACAAAAGAAGACACAGCTAAACCAGTCACATACAGACCAGTATCTTGTTAATTAATTGAATGCCTTTGTGCATCTATCACAATGTGTAGCCCTCGTTATAAGCCATTCTGTGTTTAACCACTTCAGCCCCGGAAGGATTTTCCCCCTTAGGACCAAAGCACGTTTTGCGATTCAGCGCTGCGTCTCTTTAACTGACATTTGCGTGGTTGTGCGACGTTGTACCCAAACAAAATTTGCGTCCCTTTTTTCCCACAAATAGAGCTTTCTTTTGGTGGTATTTGATCACCTGCGTCATTTCTGATCAGCGCTATAAATAAAAAAAGAGTGACAATTTTGCAAAAAAAAAATATTCTTCTTACTTTTTGCTATAATACAAATCCAAGAAAAATATAAAAAACATTTTTTTCATCGGTTTTGGCAGATTTATATTCTTTCTCATATTTTTGGTAAAAAAAATCGCAATCAGAGTTTATTGATTGGTTTGCGCAAAAGTTGCTGCGTTTACGAACCATGAGAATTCATCTCTGGGGTTATTTTTTTTTATTTTTTACTAGTATGGCGGTGATCTGCGATTTTTTGCGGTACTGCGATATTGCGGCGGACATGTTGGACCATTTTGACACTTTTTTGGGACCATTGGCATTTATACAGCGATCAGTGCTATGGAAATGCATTGATGACTGTGTAAATGCCATTGGCAGTGAAGGGGTTAACCTGGAGGGAGCACTCTAAGGATTAACTGTGTTCCCTGAGTGTGTTCTAACTGTATGGGTGCTGGGCTGGCTGGGGGAAGGGAGTGATCATGGCTTCCATATACAGGAAGCCTGTGATCACAGCCCTTCCCCCTCTGTCAGAACAGAGATCCGTGTTTACATACATGGTCCTCTGTTCTGTCGCTCTGGGGGGGGTGATCGTGGGTAGCCAGTGGCAATCAAGTCCGCCCTACCCGCTCCCTGGCCCCCCGGAACACAGTGAGCACGCGTGTGCTCACAATACTCATTATCGCGGTCGCCGTCAGGTGACGGCGTTTCATGATAACGAACCACTTTGTCGCCGTCAAACGGCGGTCGGTCGGCAAGTGGTTAACAAACTCCATATTATTGTCTGCCAAGTAGTGCATTGTTTTTTGGTGTATTAAATGGTTAATAACCAATTACTGGCAAGGAGCTTATTAGTATAAATAGGACTTAAATGTATTTATGTATTTCTATCTACACTTAAGATGTGCATTAATTATGTAGTTTCATTGTGTAATTATTTAACTCTGTACACACATCCTAAAGTAGAGTAAATCTTCACATTCTGGTGTCAGCAATGTCTGTTTGTGTGCAAACATGAAGCATGCTGCATACCACAGCAAAGGCTAATATATGACCTCTGTCTCTAGTGTGAGAACTGACATTTCCTGTGAATAAACTACATGTCCCACAATCTTGGGGTCTCTCAGTCTAGTACAATGCAGGTGAGACTTCAATAGCAATAAGATTTGAAATAGAGGAAATGGTGAAGCATGCATTGGATCCCATGTGACCTGGAGCAAGTGATTGTCTATCCTTAGGGACAAGCTAGTTGAATAAATACATGAACATATGGGAATTGATTAACTGTGACACTACAAACTGCAGGCAGCACATCATTACAAAATAAGGCAAACAGACAACAAATGGAGTAGAAGTACACTAATACCTAGTTAAAACAACACAAACATTTAGAAATTGACAATGCCTGTAAACGTAACCTGTCCAGGCTCAAATTATTGCTATATCCAGGTCCCTGAAAGTATAGAAGTATTACACTCACTACTCCAGCTGCTGTGCCTTCCATCCTCCTTCTATTTTAGTTCTACAGTCTCCTAAAGACTATTTAGCATTCAGCATTTCTGGAGTGTTGTCCCTTGTTGCATGCACTTCTTCCTCCCTCCAAATCCGATGTCACTACAGAACTGAGTAATGATGTAGGGCAGGGATATGCAATTAGCGGACCTCCAGATGTTGCAGAACTACAAATCCCATGAGGCATAGCAAGACTCTGCAGCCACAAGCATGACACCCAGAGGCAGAGGCATGATGGGACTTGTAGTTTGGCAACAGATGGAGGTCCGCTAATTGCATATCCCTGATGTAGAGGCTGAAGGATGGACCTGCTGCATACAGAGAGATACACAGACATCCATTACTCCTCCAACCGCTGAATGCTGATGGGAATGACTTAACCACTTCAGCCCCGGAAGGATTTACCCCCCCTAATGACCAGGTCATTTTTTGCGATACGACACTGCGTCGCTTTAACTGGCAATTGCGCGGTCATGCAGCGCTGTACCCAAAAAAAACGTATGTCCTTCTTTTCCCACAAATAGAGCTTTCTTTTGGCGGTATTTGATCACCTCTGCGGTATTTATTTTTTGCGCTATAAACAAAAAAAGAGTGACAATTTAAAAAAACAAAACAATATTTTTTACTTTCTGCTATAATACACATCCAAAAAAAAAAAAAAAATTTTTAAAAATGTATTCATCAGTTTAGGCCGATAAGCATATATTGATTAGTTTGCGAAAAAGTTATAGTGTCTACAAAAATAGGGGATAGATTTATAGACTATAATTTTTTTTAATTGTCTTTACTGATAATGGCGCTGATCTGTGATTTTTAGCGGGTCTGCGACATTACGGTGGACAAGTCTGATCCCAAGTGACACTTTTTGGGGACCAGTGACATTATGACATTGATCAGTGCTAAAAAAATGCGCTGATCAAAGTATAAATGACACTGGCAGGGAAGGGGTTACCACTAGGGGGCGATCAAAGGGTTAACTGTGTTCCTTGGGTGTGTTCTAACTGTGTGGGGGGTGGGCTCACTGTAAAAAATAGAGATCGCTGTTCCTAATCACTAGGAACAGCAGATCTCCATGTTGTCCCCTGTCAGAACGGGGATCCACCTTGTTTACATCCCCATTCTGCCTCTCTGTAGAGAAATCGCGGGTGGCCGGTGGACATCAAGCCCACAGTATCTATTGCATGAAACAACATACAGCTACGTCCTTTCGCACAATAGAGCCGCCCTGCCACAGAATATGTGCGGTGGGCTTTCTTAACCACTTCAGCCCCGGAAGGATTTCCCACTTTAGGACCAGAGCACTTTTTGAGATTCGGCACTGTGTCACTTTAACTGACAATTGCACGGTCGTGCGACGTTGTACCCAAACTAAATTTGTGTCCTTTTTTCCCCATAAATAGCGCTTTCTTTTGGTGGTATTTGACCACCTCTGCGTAATTTCTGATCACCGCTTTAAACAAAAGAAGAGCGACAATTTTGCAAAGAAATTTTTGCTAAAATACAAATCCAAAAAACATACATAAAAACAAATTTATTCATCGGTTTGGGCCGATTTACATTCTTCCTCATATTTTTGGTAAAGAAAAAAAACGCAACCGGCGTATATTGACTGGTTTACGCAAAAGTTGCTGTGTTTATGATGAGAATTAATTTATGGGGTTTTTATTTTTTTTTTATTTTTTACTAGTAATGGTGGCGATCTGTGATTTTTAGCGGTACTGCGATATTGCAGCGGACATGTCGGACCATTTTGACACTTTTTTGGGACCAATGGCATTTATACAGCGATCAGTGCTATGAAAATGCACTGATTACTGTGTAAATGTCACTGACAGGGAAGGGGTTAACCTGCAGGGGGCGCTCTAAGGGTTAACTGTGTTCCCTGTGTGTGTCACTAACTGTAGGGGGGCTGGGCTGGATGGGGG
>BLSH010530255.1:263162-273822 GCA_018402905.1 Glandirana rugosa
GTTGAAAACGCATTTGGTCAGTTATATGCGGCCAACGCAAAAAAAAGAAATGGTTTTTATACTCCTTCTTATATTTAGCCGGGTTTGGCTACTTATTTAAACAAAAATACATACAAAAAACCTAAACATAAAATCGTTTTTAAAGAAACGTTTTAACAGCGAGAAGAAAACAAATTTCGCCACTAGTCTTTAATGCGTCTCCACCAGTGGTCGTGCGACGTTGTACCCAAACTAAATTTGTGTCCTTTTTTCCCCATAAATAGCGCTTTCTTTTGGTGGTATTTGACCACCTCTGCGTAATTTCTGATCACCGCTTTAAACAAAAGAAGAGCGACAATTTTGCAAAGAAATTTTTGCTAAAATACAAATCCAAAAAACATACATAAAAACAAATTTATTCATCGGTTTGGGCCGATTTATATTCTTCCTCATATTTTTGGTAAAGAAAAAAAACGCAACCGGCGTATATTGACTGGTTTACGCAAAAGTTGCTGTGTTTATGATGAGAATTAATTTATGGGGTTTTTTATTTATTTTTTTATTTTTTACTAGTAATGGTGGCATTCTGTGATTTTTAGCGGTACTGCGATATTGCAGCGGACTTGTCGGACCATTTTGACACTTTTTTGGGACCAATGGCATTTATACAGCGATCAGTGCTATGAAAATGCACTGATTACTGTGTAAATGTCACTGACAGGGAAGGGGTTAACCTGCAGGGGGCGCTCTAAGGGTTAACTGTGTTCCCTGTGTGTGTCACTAACTGTAGGGGGGCTGGGCTGGATGGGGGGGGGGGAGTGATTGTGGCTCCCAAATACAGGGAGCCTGTGATCACATTCCTTCCCTGTCAGAACGGAGATCCATGTGTTTAAATACACAGACCTCCATTCTGTCACTGCAGGGAAGCAATCGCGGGTAGCCGGCAGACAGCGAGTCCACCCTACCCGCTCCCTGGCTCCCCCGGAATACAGTGAGCGATCCGCGATCTCACAGTCGCCGTCATGTGACGGCAGTTTGCGATATCGAGCCAAGTTGCCGCCGTCAATCCACGGCGGGCGGTCGGCCGCTGGTTAAAATGGTAAAACGGGTTGTAAACCCTGTTTTTTTTCTGTGCAGCACTCCTGGCTCCTCCTCTTCATCAGTTGCCCCCACTGAAAGCGGCTTTCCATGGGGGCACCTGTGTGGGCTTGTTCCCGAGTCCCATTGCTGCATCCATTGAAACAGACAGTGGCCAATGTCTCTTGCTGCTATCAATCTGTCCAATGAGGAGAGAGACAGCAGCTGGAGTTGCTGCGCTCGTACACATTGCTGGATCGCATCAGGCTCAGGCAAGAAAAAGGAGAGGTCTGGAGGGAGCTGCAGCAAAAGGAGGTTTTTCCCTTAATGCATAGAATACATTAGGGTGAAAAACTTTGAGGCTTTACAACCACGTTAAGCTATGGCATAGAACTGAGAAAATGTATTCTCATCTTTGAATCTGGTTAGTTTACAGATCCTGTACAGAGCTGGTGTTGTTCTCACGGCCAGGATGCATCATCAGAGAATTGTGATCTTGCTGCAAATGTTGGCAGTGCATTGGTTCCTGCTCTGGAAAGGTACGTGTGATGTATTAAATGTAGGAAATTTTTGATCAGTGAAGCATTGGGGATTTATACACCCATTTTAAAATAGCTTGAGGCCTTTCAGTATTTCCTGTGTTACATAGGATTCACAGAGCACAGGTTTTCTGTGACAGAAAAAAGCAGAAGCGTTGGTCTTTATGTCTTAGAATCTGTATTCGAACCCAGGGCCCCTTCTGTGCCCTTCATTGGCTCTTCCTACTGAGCCACCTGAAGCTACATGACTAAGGGTCAGTTCACACCACATGCAGTCCAGTGCGTTTTTTTTAGGTTATATAAAGTAGGTTATATGGTTTTCAACGGCATAGTTCACGCCAGTGTGGTCAGTTTCAGTACGTTATAGTTTCAGAAAAAAAAGTAGAACATGCTGCATTTTTTCTGCGCTGAACTGTAGTGGAACACACTGGAACGTATCAGAAATGCACCGGAACGTACCAGAAACGCACCGGAAAGCGTAAAAACGCACCGGAACGTACCAGAAAGCACCCGTACGTACCAGAAATACACCAGAAAGCATAAAAATGCACCGGAACTGGCCCTTAAGGTTAAGAAAAGAGAGGGGGGGGGGGGGAAAGCACTGGACTGCATCAAAAATGTGCCTGCAGAAAAGCACCTGGAACCCATCTGGACTGCGTTTCTATGGTGTGAACTGGCCCTAAAGTATTCGTCAACCTGGGTAACTTACAATTATAAATAAATAAAGACACAGACTGCGTGACATGGGTTTAAACGGCTACAGCAGCCAATTATAGTAACCAAATAATATACAACACATTAAAACATAAACCATATAATGCCTAAACACAAAGGGGTCTTTGGGTGTATATAAAGCCCAATTTTAACTGTAACCGGCCATGTCCTCAGCCGTACCCAAACCGGCTACGAAGACGTTCCGACACATAATTTTCATATTCCCTTCCCCCAGGGGACCTAGCCCCTGGGAGAAACACCAATAACTAGGTGTGAGCGCCATACCCTAGATGGGCCCCCCATATTATCACACTGTAATTGCTCACAGACCCCCCAAAGACCCCTTGACCCGCCAACTGCTGTGACAAACGACCAACATCCCCATATACATATTATCATCAAAAAATGTACTGAAATTCCATAATCAACACCACTTAAGACTAAAAACCTAATAACCACCTATTCACTGCTGTAACTCCCAATACCAGGGCGGGTGGGAGGGAAGCTGACTCTTCTCCTAAACTCCTTGGAATGAAACAAAACTAACCCCCACTGCCAAGACCCTTTGCTACGGACCCTGCCCATTACCCTGAATCTCCAATCAGGTAAGACTATACCACTGACCCACATACTGACCTAGCTGACCGTTCCCTGACCCCTGTTCCTCCCTTAGTCATGTAGCCCCTACGTCCATTTTCTCCTCCAGGTCTCCCTATAACTCCTTGGCTGATCTGTTGTACCGTTCACCACCTAGAAAGCCAGTCTGCTTTCCCCACAGTTCATGTCTGTGGGCTGGTTTACACGCTCCCTGTATCATTTGGATACAGCCAGGCCAGTGAACAAGCAAGAGAGGGTAGCTACGTTCCTACATATAGTAGACCCATGGAGATTGAACGTAGCCACCTTCTAATGGGAAGTCAGATCACAGTATGAAAGAAAAGGTATTTGGAACTTTTGAGGAGGAAGCTGAGAGCAATAGATTGGACTTTTTTGAGCTAACAATACTAGATGCTAGAATGCTAGAAAAGAATAGAATGCTTTTCTTAAAAGTGGTAGTAAACCCATCCATTTAACAGTTTAAAAACCAGTTACATTTCCGGCACGTGCCGGAAATCTAACACTCCCATTGGTTGTGTTCTAAACCAAACTGTCAAAGCATCCAATGGCTGGTGCCATAGCTGATCACATGTGCAGCATCATGGCAGTTGTAGATTAAACAGAGGCCAAGATGGCAGCTTCCTTGGCTGAAAAGGATAGGAGGGTTTACTACCACTTTAAGTAGAGTTTAATTATACTTATCATGTATTATTTATAGCACAGGTGTCAAACTGGCGGCCCTCCAGCTGTTGCGGAACTACAAATCCCATGAGGCATTGCAAGGCTGACAATTACAAGCAGAGGCATGATGGGACTTGTAGTTTTGCAACAGCTGGAGGGCCGCAAGTTTGACATCCCTGATTTATAGGTATACAATGGATGATTGTGGTTCCCATAGGACACTGTTTACAACACACCTCATCCCAAGCAAAGTGTGCATTCGAGGAGGAATTGAAGTTCCCAATAGGGACTATGTCGGTGCCAAAGGACAAAGAACAAGACCATCAATTATATAAAATCACAAAGTTTTATTACTCTTGTATTAAAAAAACATATTTTTTTTGTCGAATGCATGTATTATTTAGGCCTCATACACACGGACGTTTCTTAAAAAATAAACAAAACGTCGGGCCCGACGTTAAGGAAAAAATATCGGCGTTTTTCGGAGTTATGCATCGACGTTAGTGAGCGTCGGCGTCACTAGGCGTTTTTTAAAAAAAAAATCATCCCTCTGCTATTTTTCAACCTAAAAACGTTGGCGTCAAAAAATGCCAGTTAACGCCAGTACGGCGTTAGTTGGCGTTAGTGAGTGTTTTGTGGCGTCGGCGTCAAAAAATGCCAAAACGTTACAGCCTCAGTACGCACTGGCCGTGGGTTCTAGTTTCAGCTCACTAACGCCGACGCCATCTACAGCTCAAAAACGTCAGCGTATTTATAGGGCCATTGACTAACATGGAGAGCTGCAAAAAACGCCAGAAAAAGCCGGCGTCAATAAACGTCTGTGTGTATGAGGCCTTATACTTGCTTGAGTTATAGCATTATCATCATGTGGCCTCCTTGGCTCTTGTTGTTGCAGTGCTTCTAAGAATAGAAGCAAAACAATAGTCCCCTCATACAAGTAGACCTCTTGGCCATATCTAAAGCTGGTACATGACACAGGATAGAGACCATTTTTGTGCAGGGCCGGCTCTACCATTAGGCGGAGTAGGCGGCCGCCTAGGGTGCACTGCCACCTAGGGCGCCTGGCCACTGTTGATCTGTCACTGGCTGCTCTGCATTGATTCATGTAAATACTGACACTGTCTGACTGAGATAATGAGATTGTATTATCACATGCCATTGTGAGGCTGTATTTGATGGGCGCAGGTGAAGCTGTATTTGATGGGCACAGGTGAAGCTGTATTTGATGGGCACAGGTGAAGCTGTATTTGATGGGCACAGGTGAGGCTGTATTGATTGGCGCTGGTGAAGCTGTATTTGATGGGCACAGGTGAGGCTGTATTGATTGGCACTGGTGAAGCTGTATTTGAAGGGCACGGGTGAGGCTGTATTGATTGGCGCTGGTGAAGCTGTATTTGATGGGCACAGGTGAGGCTGTATTGATTGGCACTGGTGAAGCTGTATTTGAAGGGCACGGGTGAGGCTGTATTGATTGCCGCTGGTGAAGCTGTATTTGATGGGCATGGGTGATGCTGTATTGATTGCCGCTGATGAAGCTGTATTTGATGGGCACAGGTGAGGCTGTATTGATTGGCGCTGGTGAAGCTGTATTTGAAGGGCACGGGTGAGGCTGTATTGATTGCCGCTGATGAAGCTGTATTTGATGGGCACAGGTGAGGCTGTATTGATTGGCACTGGTGAAGCTGTATTTGATGGGCACGGGTGAGGCTGTATTGATTGGCACTGGTGAAGCTGTATTTGATGGGCACGGGTGAGGCTGTATTGATTGGCACTGGTGAGGCTGTATTTGATGGGCACGGGTGAGGCTGTATTGATTGGCACTGGTGAAGCTGTATTTGATGGGCGCTGGTAAGGCTGCATTTGATTGGCGATGATCAGGCTGGGTAGGGAAAAGGGGGTGAAGTCAGGGGTGGAGCCAAGGGGGGGGGGGGGGCGGCAAAATGAGGTTTCGCCTAGGGTGTCAAAAATCCTTGCACCAGCCCTGTCTATGTGTGATAATACCTGTCAGGGAAAACTGCTTGGTTAAGTCCCTGTTCTCAGGACTTAGGGTCACTTGTATGGCAGTGTCATAGCAAAAGGAGATACGGTGCTATATCAAAAACGAAAGGGGACAAGAACGGGGCATACTACAGGAAAATATAAAAGAAAAGTTTATAATTTAGATTGTCTTTCAGTTAATAAATATTATACGTTTGTTAAACAAGACTACTTGTATCCTGTATTCAGAGAACTTTCTTTTTTTCCGTAGGTGTCATTTATGGTCAGAAAGCTGAATATAGTATTCAAATGCCCAACAATGTCACTGTGCAGGAGGGGCTATGTGTCACCATTCCATGCAATTTTACTGCTAATGGAAGTACAACATTTACAAACTCTACTGGCATATGGAGAGAATCTGAAATCGTTGTTGCATATAGTAATAAATCTCGGAAGGATCCAAGACAAAACTTCCATGTAGTGGGAAACCCAGACAATGGAGATTGCACCCTGACCATAACCAATGCCAGTAAAGAAGATGATGGATCATATAATTTCAGGTTTGAAGAAAATGAGACAAGCTGGAATAAATATTCCTATAAAGACTCAACCGTAAAGGTGACTGTTACCGGTAGGTTTGTATAAATGATATAATATAGGCTTTAATTCATTTTTAAATTTTGTAAGTCACAATCCAAAGTTTTGTAAGCTCTGTATATCATTAACCAGTTCAGGACCGCGCTATAGCCGAAAGACGTCCATGGACGTCCTGCCTCGTGCGCGCTCCCCACGCGCACTCGCAGCCTGCGGC
Organism: Glandirana rugosa; assembly: GCA_018402905.1. Lineage (NCBI taxonomy): Eukaryota > Metazoa > Chordata > Amphibia > Anura > Ranidae > Glandirana > Glandirana rugosa. The sequence continues at coordinate 269,538 of BLSH010530255.1, forward strand.
GGCGCGCTCTCATGGCCGCCACACGCTGCGAGGGTGTGCCCGCGGGTCCGGCGGACTCGATGTCTGCCCGAGACCCGCCCGAGACCCGCCGATCACGTGTAGCAACCTCAGAACGGGGAACTGCAGATGTAAACACGGCGGTTCTCCGTTCTGTGAATGGGACATGACAGATCTACTGATCCCTGTCACTGGGATCAGTTAGATCTGTTATGTCCCGGCCAACCCATCCCCCCCACAGTTAGAACACACCCGGGGAACATTGTTAACCCCTTCACTGCCCCCTGCAGGTTAACCCCTTCACTGCCAATGACATTTATACAGTAATCAGTGGACATTTACATTTCTGATCGCTGTATAAATGTCATTGGTCTCAAAAATGTGTCAAAAATGTCCGACATGTCCGCTGTAATATCGCAGTACTGATAAAAATCGCAGATCGCTGCCATAACTAGTAAAAAAAAAAAAATAGTAAAAACGCCATAAATCAATTCCCATAGTTTGTAGACGCGATAACTTTTGCGCAAACCAATCAAAATACGCCGATTGCGATTTTTTTTTTTACCAAAAATATGTAGACAAATATATATTGGCCAAAACTGATGAATAATTTTCTTTTTTATATTTTTTTTGGATATTTAATATAGCAAAAAAGTATAAAATATTGTTCTTTTTTCAAAATCATCGCTCTTTGTTTATTTATAGCGCAACAAATAAGAGCCGCAGAGGTGATCAAATACCACCAAAAGAAAGCTCTATTTGTGGGAAAAAAATGATAAAAATTTAGTTTGGGTACAACGTTGCACGACCGCGCAATTGTCATTCAAAATGCGACATCGCTGAAAGCCTAAAATTGGTCTGGGCAGGAGGGGGGTTTAAGTGCCCAGTAAGGAAGTGGTTAAAAAAGCCACTGTTATTTTTTTTATTTATTTTTTTTTCGTTTTGCTAAAGTGATGCGCCGGTTCAGTTTAGAGACCCTTAGAAGGCACCGCTTTCTTGTCTCTCTTCAGTTTAGAGAAATGGCAGTCCTTTTTCCATCTGCTCTGTACATTGCCAAGATTTTAGTAAGCTGTATTGCAGAGAAAACAGTGGGTCATGCCATTTGCAGTTTGAGGAAAGTAAGATAAGCCCAATGGGGCATTCCAATAAAAAAAAAGATTGAACATGTGAATGTGTCTGGTATACTACCTACAGCAGATGTCGATTGATTTTCACATTTCTAAGTAAGAATCAAACATTTTACAAAATTAAACACTAAATGACTAAATTCATTAAAAAAACACTATTTCTTTTTTTATCTTTAGATTTTATTATTTGACAATCTTCAGTTGAGAAAGAAAACAATCCTTCTCCAATGTGCTATATACAGGGTGGGCCATTTATATGGATACACCTTAATAAAATGGGAATGGTTGGTGATATTAACTTCCTGTTTGTGGCACATAAGTATATGTGAGGGGGGAAACTTTTCAAGATGGGCGGTGACCATGGCGGCCATTTTGTAATCCAACTTTTGTTTTTTCAATAGGAAGAGGGTCATGTGACGCATCAAACTTATTGGGAATTTCACAAGAAAAACAATGGTGTGCTTGGTTTTATCGTAACTTTATTCTTTCATGAGTTATTTACAAGTTTCTGACCACTTATAAAATGTGTTCAATGTGCTGCCCATTGTGTTGGATTGTCAATGCAACCCTCTTCTCCCACTCTTCACACACTGATAGCAGCACCGCAGGAGAAATGCTAGCACAGGCTTCCAGTATCCGTAGTTTCAGGTGCTGCACATCTCGTATCTTCACAGCATAGACAATTGCCTTCAGATGACCCCAAAGATAAAAGTCTAAGGGGGTCAGATCGGGAGACCTTGGGGGCCATTCAACTGGCCCACAACAACCAATCCACTTTCCACGAAACTGTTCATCTAGGAATGTCCTGTGCACCGCCACATTATGGGTGTCAGGTCCGAGCATTCCTAGATGAACAGTTTCCTGGAAAGTGGATTGGTCGTCGTGGGTCAGTTGAGTCACCTTTCCCATTTTATTAAGGTGTATCCATATAAATGGCCCACCCTGTACACTGCAAATATATGAGCCTTTTTTTTTTTTACAAGTCTGAGGAAAGTCCAGAGGAAAACAGTTATTATAGCTCTATAAGACCTTAATCTTGCCAGATCCACCAGATTTACAGTAGCTCTTGTCATGTGCTACAAAGTCTTCTAAGTTGCTACCCGTTACACTAGGGATGCACCGATACCGATACTCGGTCCAATACTCTGCCTTTCTCGCGAAAATGCTCCTGATACCAGACACCGATACCGGAAGTGACCGTACAGCGCAATTTTGGTGTGGCTTGCAGACGACTTCTGTATAGAAGTCAATGCAAGTCGGCCCCAAGGTAGTGCAGGAACCTTTTTCTAAGAGCTATTCCATTGCAATGCAGGGAGGTGACTTGTCAGGCGACTCAAGTCACCTGACAAGTCGCCCCTGTGTGAACCGGCAGTGCAGTATGTTGACAGATGGGGACAGTGTGTGGGGACAGTGTGCTGTACACGGAGGCTGGGTGAAGACGTCCCTTCTGGGTTCACGCGTCCCCAGCTCCCTGGAAGCACTGGAAACCACCAGCGTACCTGGCTTGGAAACAGCTAACAGACATCCCTCCTGGAACACCTCACCCGGGACACAGCAGAAGACCCCTTTAATCCTATCATGCTGTCTGATTACCACCATTTGTGAGTGTACATCCACGTGTGTTTTATTATATTTTAATACATCTGTCAACATAGTGCACAGAAGGCGCTGCTTCCAATTGCAGTTCTCTCGACCGTCTCCTGTGCCATGCAGTCTCTTACTGTCTCCTGCACCAAGCAGTCTCTGGCTGTCTCCTGTACCAGGCCTGCAGTCTCTGACAGTCTCCTGTACCAGGCCTGCAGTCTCTGGCTGTCTCCTGTACCAGCCTACAGATTCTGACGGTCTCCTGTACCAGGCCTGCAGTCTCTGATGTTCTCCTGTACCAGTCCTGCAGTCTCTGATGGTCTCTTGTACCAGGTCTGCAATCTGTGGCTGTCTCCTGTACCAGGCCTGCAGTCTCGGCCGTTCTCCTGTACCAGGCCTGCAGTCTCTGAAGGTCTCCAATACCATGCCTACAATCTCTGATGATCTCCTGTACCAGGCCTGTAGTCTCTGATCGTCTCCTGTACCAGGCCTGCAGTTTCTGATGGTCTCCTGTACTGCAATTTGAGCTTTCATAATTTTTTGACAGGCAAATAAAAGCATTTTATTTGTTTCATAAGTCTTTTGGAGTTCCAATTCTTCATTTCATAAACAAAACTAACAGAAATCTTGATTTCCTTTAAAAAATGATCACGTGACCAAAAAATAGGTATCGTAATCGGTATGGGCGACTACCTAAGTTAAAGTGTCGGTACTCATACTCGGTGGTAAAAAAGCGGTCCCCTGTACCGGGCCTGCAGTCTCTGGCTGTCTCCTGTACCAGGCCTGCAATCTCTGAAGGCCTCCTGTACCGTGCCTGCAGTCTCTGACAGTCTCCAGTACCATGCCTGCAATCTCTGACCGTCTCCTGTACCAGGCCTGCAGTCTCTGGCTGTCTCCCGTACCATGCCAGCAATCTCTGATGATCTCCTGTACCAGGCCTACAGTGTCTGATGGTCTCCTGTACCCAGGGGAGGGCTGGGCCAGGGGGCAGGGTGGCAATTACCCCCCCTAACTTACATTTAAAATGGCCGACGGCCGCTGCCCACTCACACTTTTTTCTTCTTGTGGAGGAAGGAAGCAGAGGGCCAGGGGCGCAGCCACCAACTAACTGCAGGCAAAGGGGGGGGCACCCTGGGCCAGCTGTGCTGATAGGCACTGGCGAGCCTGCATGATGGGCACTGATCAGGTTGCATTTGATAGGCACTGGTGCGGCTGCATTGATGGGCACTGGTGAGGCTGCATTGATGGGCACTGGTGAGGCTAAGCTGATAGGCATTGATGAGGCTGCATTGGTGGGCACTGATGAGCTGCACTGATGCATTCTTTTTGTTAAACCTCCTTTGTTGCTATTAACATTAAATTATGTTACCACCCTGGGCCAGCTGTGCTGATAGGCACTGGCGAGCCTGCATGATGGGCACTGATCAGGTTGCATTTGATAGGCACTGGTAAGGCTGCATTTATGGGCACTGGTGCGGCTGCATTGATGGGCACTGGTGAGGCTGCATTGATGGGCACTGGTGAGGCTAAGCTGATAGGCATTGATGAGGCTGCATTGGTGGGCACTGATGAGCTGC
>BLSH010530255.1:281606-296605 GCA_018402905.1 Glandirana rugosa
TTAAGAATTGGTGAAGGAATGACCCGTGAATTTGGGGGGAGGACGGGTCTGGTTAAAAGTCCAAAGTCGCGACAGCGTAAAACTTACTGTTAACGCGCCAGCACGCTGCAACATGGGCTTATTTTAACTACAGGCAAAAAGGGGTGTTTATCTCAAAAGAAAACCACACAATTCCCATAGTTTGTAGATGCGATAACTTTTGCGCAAACCAATCAATAAACGCCGATTGCGATTTTTTTTTACCAAAAATATGTAGAAGAATATAAATCGGCCAAAACCAATGAATACATTTTTTTTTATTTTTTATTTTTGGATATTTATTAGAGCTAAAAGTAAAAAATATTGTTCTTTTTTCAAAATCGTCGCTCTTTGTTTGTTTATGGCGCAAAAAATAAAAACTGCAGAGGGGATCAAATAACACCAAAAGAAAACTCTATTTGTGGGGAAAAACGGACATCAATTTTATTCGGGTACAACGTCGCACGACCGCGCAATTGTCATTCAAAATGCGACAGCGCTGAAACCTGAAAATTGGTCTGGGCAGGAGGGGGGTTTAAGTGCCCAGTAAGGAAGTGGTTAAGAATTAATGGCCTCGCACAAACATCCCGCGATTTGCCGTGATTTCAAATAGCGGTGATTACGCCCGCAATTCGGAACGCTCAGGTGTGAACGGAGCTTTACTATGCACAGCTGCACCAGATTCTGTGTATACCAGTTTCAGTAAATCTCCCCCAGCATTTTGATGAGTATTAGACATGGACAGGAAACCTTATTTTGAAAGTGCATTTTTTTTTTTGCAGTTTTTTAGTAAGTAATTTATGAAGCAATACAAATCTCTAACATGTATGTTTTGTCCTGGATTCTATTTTAAATAACAGATCCTCCCTCGGTTACTGTCACAACTGCAGGTAAGATTGAAAGGCATTGATGTGCATCATATAAGCCATATTTTTTTTGGGGGGGGGGGGGGCATTTTGTTTTTGTCTTGTAAAAAAACTGTAAAGAAAAATATTGGACTAAATAGTTGCGGATTAACACTAGACTTGACATTATCTACTGGTATCAGCCACAAATTCAGGCTGAATCCCAAATGTCACTGATGTTTGCAAAGGACATTTACATTTTTTATATAGGCAGTGAGTTCTTTGGTAAATTGTACTATGATTAAAAACTTAGAAAACTAAGATCATGACAACCGGTCCCATCGCTCCTTGGCAAATAGAAGAAGAAATGGAAAAAGTGACAGATTTTATCTTCCTAGGCTCCAAGATCACAGCAGACGGTGACTGCAGCCATGAAATAATATATCTATTCAACCACCGGGGTGGTTAGCCCCTGTGCCAGCATCCCAATATATAATATGTATAGAGCAGGTTTGTAACCTCCAAATTACCTGGGACTTTTGAGGCAACAATGAGTACAATGTTTGTAAAATCGAATGCTGTTTTATTTGGACAATTTCTTAAAAAGTTGAATGCATATAGAATACAGTCAGCATTTATCACAGAGACATCATTAAAACCATTGATACGGTACGGGGTCTTGTGGCTTGATGGTACTTCTCAATACAGCCCCGACATGTTTCAGGACTTAAAAATTCCTTTCTTCAGGGGCATTTGTGAGAGTTGAAAAGTACACACTACAAAGTAATGCAATCATGATTGGTAATTATTTACAACGTTACAATCACAACATAATCATACATAGACAGTGCCACAAAATAATATTGCATCACATTATGATAAGATGACAGGAGGGAAAGTTACCTTGTTTGGCCGCGTTCAACAAGCCTACCGTACAGCGCAGCCGCCAAAGCACACCGCTGCCACCAGAGCAACCACGTCCACCACACCCCAGGGGGATGGAAAAGTGGGGAGAGCGGACATTTCACAGGGAGAGAAGGATTACCCCCCAAGTCCACTGAGCTCCCAAGGAAGCCAGCCAGCAACCAGCCCAAGACACAGGACGACAGCAAGGTTAATGGGGGGTGGGATGTACCCACCGGGTTTTTTATGAAGAAAAAACACAATGTATATATATATATGTAAAAAGGACATAATAGCTTAAAGATCAAAAAAGACCATAATGGACAGCGTATCCTATAATGGAGCCCCAAGGGGGGCAGACTATAAGGGTAGAGTTCTGGTCATATCCCTTAGATAAAGGGGCCAGATACGACAGCATCCCTCCATAATGGAGGAATATATACATGTAAGTATACAAAAGTTAGGTATAGCCCCATATAATTGCAGTTATGAATACATGAAACAAATAATACACGCGGGATTATAGACACTTGAGGGAAAGAAATACACTAATGTGCTCTACTAAGAGATCCCCATAATGTGGCAATTTCTTAAAAAGTTGAATGCATATAGAATACAGTCAGCATTTATACGGTACGGAGTCTTGGGGCTTGATGATACTTCTCAATACAGGCCCGACATGTTTCAGGACTTAAAAATTCCTTTCTTCAGGGGCATTTGTGAGAGTTGAAAAGTACACACTACAAAATAATGCTATCATGATTGGTAATTATTTACAACGGTACAATCACAACATAATCATACATAGACAGTGCCACAAAATAATATTGCATCGCATCATCATAGGATGACAGGAGGGAAAGTTACCTTGTTTGGCCGCGTTCAACAAGCTTACCGTACAGCGCAGCCGCCAAAGCACACCGCTGCCACCAGAGCAACCACTTCCACCACACCCCAGGGGGATGGAAAAGTGGAGAGAGCGGACATTTCACAGGGAGAGCAGGATTACCCCCAAGCCCACTGAGCTCCCAAGGAAGCCAGCCAGCAACCAGCCCAAGACACAGGATGACAGCAAGGTTAATGGGAGTGGGACGTACCCAACGGGTTTTTTATGAAGAAAAAACACAATGTTTATATATGTGTAAAAAGGACATAATAGATTAAAGATCAAAAAATACCATAATGGACAGCATATCCTATAATGGAGCCCCATGGGGGAGAGAGCGTAAGGGTAGAGTTTTGGTCATATCCCTTAGATAAAGGGGCCAGATACGACAGCATCCCTCCATAATGGAGGAATATATATATGTAAGTATACAAAAGTTAGGTATAGCCCCATATAATTGCAGGTATGAATACATGAAACAAATAATACACGCGGGATTATAGACACTTGAGGAAAAGAAATACACTAATGTGCCCTACTAAGAGATCCCCATAATGTGGCACAGTATTGTTATCACAGAAGAGTTGAAGACACCAAAGCAGCTGAAAAATACAAAAGATTGTCCTAAAAATCGGAGCTCACCTGAGACAGGCTTAGAACTGCCTAGTGGCGGCGTAGCAAGATGGAGGAAGGCGGCGTGTCAAACATCAGACACATCTCCATTCAAATACCCATCGAGCAGGCGCAGATGAGCCAGCCGGCGCAATGACGTAATCACACCTGCGCTGATAAACCAGCCGGTGCAAAGACGTGATTATGTATTGGAGCGTACGTATAGTGTCAGAGGGAGCAGTGCTGGGGAGGGCAGAGACTGAGAGCAGAACGAGCCACCTGTAATGGGTGGAACTGTGCGAACCTCAAAAAAGAAGTATACAACAGCCACAGGGAAAAACAGAAGCCCAGCTGGCATCAATACATCTATAGGTATGACTGTGATGGTAATTTCTGTATATACAATATTATCTTATTTGGTTTAGGAGTTGTAAGTTCTCTGCGTTGATCCTTTTTTCCAGGTTGCCTTGTCCGTGTCCCCATCCTGCCTGCATCGCCTCCATGCCGCTTCTAGCCCCCTCCTCCATACCTGGGAGGCTTGATGCCCCTTTGCTTCCACCCGGCGCACAAAGGCCCTTCGGGTCTTTCCCGTGCCCAGGGGTGCAGCTTGCTGGGGGGGGGGTGTTTCAGGGATGCCCTGATTCTTTGGGGCTCCTTGGTTCCACCCTCACCACTTTGCTGAGCCGGTGGGGGTGTGTGCATGGCCCCCTTCCACCTACCGTGGGTGGGGGCGGGTCGTGCACTCCTCCCTCGGGAGCACCTGTATGTCGGTGGCACCACCTGGACAATTGACACCAGCTGGGCTCCATCCAGTGCTTCTGTTTTCCCTGTGGCTGTTGTATACTTCTTTTTTGAGGTTCGCACAGTTCTGCCCATTATAGGTGGCCCGTTCTTCTCTCAGTCTCTGCCCTCCCCAGCACTGCTCCCACTGACACTATACGTACGCTCCAATACATAATCACGTCTTTGCACCGATGCAGGTGTGATTACGTCATCTTGCTGGCCGGCTCATCTGCATCTGTGCAATGGGTATTTAAATGGCGATGTGTCTGATGTTTGACATGCTGCCTTCCTCCATCTTGCCACGCCGCCACTCGTCAGTTATAAGCCTGTCTCAGGTGAGCTCCGATTTTTAGGACAATCTTTTGTATTTTTTAGCTGCTTTGGTGTCTTCAACTCTTCTATTATAGCAATACTGTGCCACATTATGGGGATTTCTTAGTAGGGTACATTAGTGTATTTCTTTCCCCTCAAGTGTCTATAATCCCGCGTGTATTATTTGTTTCATGTATTCATACCTGCAATTATATGGGGCTATACCTAACTTTTGTATACTTACATATATATATTTCTCCATTAGGGAGGGATGCTGTCGTATCTGGCCCCTTTATCTAAGGGATATGACCAGAACTCTACCCTTATAGTCTGTCCCCCTTGGGGCTCCATTATAGGATACGCTGCCCAGTATGGTCTTTTTTGATCTTTAATCTATTATGTCTTTTTTACACATTACATTGTGTTTTTTCTTCAGAAAAAACATTGTGTTTTTTCTTCAGAAAAAACCCGGTGGGTACGTCCCACCCTCATTAACCTTGCTGTCATCCTGTGTCTTGGGCTGGTTGCTGGCTGGCTTCCTTGGGAGCTCATTGGACTTGGGGGTAATCCTTTTCTCCCTGTGAAATGTCCGCTCTCCCCACTTTTCCATCCCCCTGGGGTGTGGTGGACGTGGTTGCTCTGGTGGCAGCGGTGTGCTTTGGCGGCTGCGCTGTACGGTAGGCTTGTTGAACACGGCCAAACAAGGTAACTTTCCCTCCTGTCATCTTATCATAATGTGATGCAATATTATTTTGTGGCACTGTCTATGTATGATTATGTTGTGATTGTACTGTTGTAAATAATTACCAATCATGATTGCATTACTTTGTAGTGTGTACTTTTCAACTCTCACAAATGTCCCTGAAGAACAGAATTTTTAAGTCCTGAAACATGTCGGGGCTGTATTGAGAAGTACCATCAAGCCGCAAGACTCCGTACCGTATCAATGGTTTTAATCATGTCTCTGTGATAAATGCTGACTGTATTCTATATGCATTCAACTTTTTAAGAAATTGTCAAAATAAAACTGCATTACACTTTACAAACATTGTACTCATTGTTGCCTCAAAAGTCCCAGGTAATTTGGGGGTTACAAACCTGCTCTATGCAGCCATGAAATAAGGAGATGCTTGCTTCTTGGGAGGAAAGCAATGGCAAACCTAGACAACATTTTAAAAAGCAGAGACATCACCCTGCTGACAAAGTGCCGTATAGTCAAAGCTATGGTATTCCCAATAGCAACCTATGGCTGTCAAAGTTGAACCATAAGGAAGGCTGAAAGCTGAATAATTGATGATTTTGAGCTATGGTGTTGGAGAAGAAAGTCCATTTGACAGCAAGAAGATCAAACCAGTCAATCTCGAAGGAAATCAACCCTGAATACTCACTTGAAGGACAGATCCTGAAGCTGAAACTCAAATACTTTGGCCACCTAATGCGAAGAGAGGACCCATTGGAAAAGACCCTGATGCTGGGAAACATGGAAGGAAAAAGGAGAAGAGGACGACAGGAAACAAGATGGATAGATAGCATCATCAAAACAACGGACATGAATTTAAGCAAGATAAAAAAAAAAAAAAAAACCTGGAGGCAGTGGGGGACAGAAAAGCCTGGTGCGTTATGGTCCATGGGGTCACGAAGAGTCGGACACAACTAAGTGACTGAACAACAACTATAATTAAGCAAGAGAGTCTTGAGCCTTTTTATCTCTAAATCTTCTTAAGCCCTAAAGCTTTTTTCTTCTTTGTTTCAGTGATTTTTTGGTTCCACACATTATATGTTTCAGGGTTTGCAGTCTATCCTAACATATTATACATCATCTTTGGGATAGATAGGGCTTTAATTAGGTAGCATATGTGTATATGTATGTATATATATATATATATATAGATATATATATATATATATATATAGTTTTCTTGTTTGTTTTGGATTGGATACATTAGATATATTGCTATCTTCTGTAACTTTTCCCAACACAATGTTTATGTAATATACATGGTGTGCACAGAGAAGATGGGGGAACGGATTCTCCTCCATCTCATCTGCAGGAAGCTGACTAGATCGGAGGAATGGGAGAGCCTGGAAATAACTGTGGGTAGCGACAGTGGTCCTTCCCAGCACTGTAAAAGGGATTGAGTTGCTGCAAAGCCACCCAGATCATTTTTATATGACAGTAAATCGCCAGTTGAAGCTAATTGCAGCTGTAGCCACGATCCTGGTATAACCACTTCCTGACGGGACATTTCAGTAGGTACCTGCTTGTGACTGCAGCTCCTCTATTGGACAGCTTTTTAACAACTCCACCAATCTTTGTGCCTTGGAATTCGGATTTTCATTGTGGTCTCGTACGGATTGGATTACAAGCCCCCTTCAGCCTGTTTGACCCACTGACTGAAAAGCAGTGGGTCCATAGCATCTGGTGAGTGCGGGCACTATAGGGGGTCACCAGTCACGCTTCACCATTCACTGGATTGTTTATGTTGAGCACGGAAGAGCACTTTATTTTGAGCACCGTTTTTGAACCATATGAACTGTGTTGATTTCATAAGATTGTTTGGACTCTTCATTTGGGGTTGGCGCTGATATTTTCATTCTCATCGCACTTAAAAGTGCACCTGTAGTGCAAAGTGGATTTGCCTTTAGTAAATAAACCCCCGTTTTTTTCTTTCCAAAAAAATGTTGGCAATCACTTTTTCATTTTTGATGACTAGCAAACATTGAGCTGCAATTCACATATTTGCCACCTTCCCCAGCATATATGATGAAAAACTGCTCCATGATAAAAAAAAAAGTACATCCTTACATAATATTGCTGTTTAGACATGTGCGATTTATTTCATTCCAAATCTGAAATCGGATGAATTTTTCATTATTCAGAATCTTGGATGTATCTGAATTCCGAATCACAATGTAAACAAATCATCTGAAATATTAAAACATAATTAGTCTTAAATAATGAAATTTAAATTTGATATGAATTTGGAATATTATATGCAATGTAAACATAGGCTGATTCAAATTTTCTGAATTCAGTTGAATTGAATTCAGTTTGGTCAAACTGAATAAAATTTGATTGAATTCACGAAATTCTAATCAAATTAAAAAAATGAATAAGTGAAACTAAACGAAACACATTTTGAAAATTAAATTAACAAATTTAATTAAATGAAATTAGTTAATTAACAAATTGAAACAAAATGAAATAAAACTAACTTTTTTTGCTCGGCACATGTCTACCACTGGTCACACTTGTGTTTTAATTGAACGTTTGTATAAAGCAATGCTGTATTCTGGTATATGACTTAGCACATAATCAAAACAAAAAAATAATCAAAGCCAAAATATAGTTTCTTAATGGCAATAATGATGGCAATTATTTTCCAGCAAAGTCCACCATAGTTATTAATTTTAATTTTGTTGTATATTTTTGACTTGCAGAACATAAAACTATTCATAGCTATGAAAATGTAGGTGTACAGGAGCCTGTAACTCTGATTTGTAGAGCAAGCGGTAACCCAGAAGCTGATGTTACTTGGTACATGGAAAATAATATTGTCAACAGGAGTAAATCATCATCAATTCTCACTATAATGAATTCTACCACATATGCTTGTTTAGCATGGAATGAGGTGGGAACGGACCTACAACACATGGTTTTCTTGCAGGGTAGGTGTATTACCTATAAAATATTAATGAAAGAGCAAAATGTTAAATCACATACAATATGTACTCTGAAGGATCAACTCTTATAAGGTTTGATGAATCTGTTTTTGTATAGGGGAAGCTTCTTGAGCTGTGCTCCTCACACCTTAGATGGAGATAAGTTGGCCTTTTATATGGCCATTTAGATATACCCTTAAAGAGAATCTGTCACTTTGCCTTTAGATGCACCTTTGCACCTGTCCCCACTTTGTAGGGGATTAGAGGATGCAGTTCTTGGGCTTGAATGGGCAAGCACAAGGTCTGAACACTTGACAAAATGGACCATGTCATCATCTGTGTGTAAGCTTCAACATCATCCAATTGCAGTGTTCCCAATGCACACGTTCCTGCACAGATAGCGTATTTCTAATGTGGGTGCTCGGAGCGACCAACGTCTGGAACTGCATAATATCAGAGCAAGTAGTGTCACCAGCACACCAGGATCTCCAAAGGAGTCCAAAGCTTTATTCACCGATCACATAGTTACAGCAAACAGCGATGTTTCGGAGCCGCGCAGGACCCCTTCATCAGGCAGGTCACCTGCCTGATGAAGGGGTCCTGTGCGGTTCCGTAACATCGCTCTTTGCTGTAACTATGTGATCGGTGAATATAGCTTTGGATTCTTTTGGAGATCCTGGTGTGCTGGGGACACTACTTGCTCTTCAACATCATCCAACACAGAGCTTACACAAGGTTTGAGGATCGGTGAAACTAAGTAACAAGTAAGCAAAACGGAAGTATGAAGGGATTTAGGTGTGGGCTAGTAAATAGGTAAAGTGACAGAGACCTTTTAACCTCCCTGGCGGTGATTCCGAGTGTGGCTCGGGGTGGAATTTCAGTACCAAGAACGGTAACCCCGAGTCACACTCGGGATTGCATTGCTGGATCCAGGCAGTGTTACTCACCTTGTCCCCTGGATCCAGCGATGTCCCCCGCCGTGTCTGCGGGCTGTGTCCGCCGCCAGATGACTCCTGTGTGCCGGGCTCCGTTCTCTGCGAGCGTCGCGTCACACGGGGACGGAGACCGGCGGGAAATTCAAAACGTGAAACGCACACAGCACATACAGTACACTGTAATCTTATAGATTACATTACTGTATGAAATCATTTCACATCCCCTTTGTCCCTAGTGGTTTGCCCAGAGCCCTGCATGCACTTTTATATTATATATGCCATTCTTTCTGCCTGGAAACATGAGAATGTCCATAGCAACCAAAAAGTGCCCCTTTACGTCAAAAGTGGTTTTTGATCAGCTAGAAAACAGTGATAGTAAATAAGAATCATTTGCAGAATTGAGTGATACTGATTTGTGGGGAAATTTATCATCAGAAACTGAAAGTGACGACAGCGACAATTCTGCAACTGAGCAAATTTCAATGTTTTTGGTTTGATTACATTATTAAATACATTTTATTACTATTATGTTATTATTTTTGATAATTATTTTTAGTTATTTATTATATTATAATTGATGATTTCATTTTTCAAACTTTATCCTACCTGGGATGTCTACTAGACTCTTGTTTGGACAGATTTAAGTGAGTTATTCCTAAGAATTACAGGCCTACAATATAAAACGCCAAATTTCCATGCAAAATAATCGTACCGCTTTCAGCACCAAAAATCTGAAATAATCACCGCCAGGGAGGTTAAAACAAATTCAAGCTAAACTAATGAGAAAAATGATCACGTTACACCACTTTTATGTACATTATACTAACATACAGAAATCTGCCTTAAAGTGCACTCAAATGTTGAGCACTGAGGGACAATTACATCTATGTATTTTGAGAGTGCATGCACTAATGCACACTTTACTGTGTGGCAAGGCAACACATGTCACATGTGTTGACATTCATTTTGAAAAGCACTTCAGTGCACCAAGGCAATGCATGTGTGTTTCAATGTACCATAGTGTGTTGTGGCAAAATATTTGTGACCTGCCCAATTTTTGAGAGGTTTGGTGCATCAGGAGATCATTGATTTCAATAAGGGGCTTATTACAATGCATGTTAACTCCTAACATAAAGGATGTTAATGCACATGCTTTAATGCACCACACACATTTAAAGCGGTAGTAAACCCATGCATTTAACAGGTTAAAAACCAGTCACATTTCCGGCACGTGCCGGAAATGTAACGCTCCCATTGGTTGTGCTCTAAACCATACTGTCAAACCATCCAATGGCTGGTGTCATAGCTGATCACATGTGCAGCATCATGGCAGTTGTAGATTAAACAGAGGCCAAGATGGCAGCTTCCTTGGCTGAAAATGATAGGAGGGTTTACTACCACTTTAAATGAGCTATAAAGTAATTAGAGATTCTCAAAGAGACCCTGTCATGTCTCTAACACAATGAAACGTCAAGTTTCCTGCAATAGAAGAAGTAACATACTCACCAATTTGGTCACATGTCACTTACCTCCCCTACGTTCCAGCACTGCAGCCTTCCAGAAGTGTCAGATTTCCGTGCCCCCTGGCACGCACTGTGGTTTGATCCTCTGACTCCATCATCATTACAGGACTCAGCAATGACGTAGAGGTCCAAAGAAGAAACCACAGAGGTGGGGGCATGGGTATCTAACAAGTGTTGAATGCTGTAGACTCTAATGGAGGCTGTATTATATCCCATTGCTGGAAACCATAAAGGGTATATGAATCCAGTATGTACTGTATATGAATTCAGTCTAACTTCAACTATAACATTCTTTTTGAATGGACTGACCATTTAGCATACGTGAACATTTTTGCCAAACTCTCCATGTATATAAATGATTTGAGATACAGTTGCTAAAATATTTAATTGCAAGCACAAATCCCCGTTCTGGGTTTGCTATCTCGTGATGTGATATCATATTGACTTAAAAACTTGTCCTTTCCTGATTTAAACTCGCCATACACATTGCAGTCTCATTTAATGCAATAGTCTACCTAAAATGTAGGTCGTTTGGTGTGGGTAATGAGTTTTCTTTTAGTCCGTATTGCTACTTTATACTTGTGACATTCAACCAGCAAGGTGGAAGCTCCAAGCAAGATGCCCAACTTCTCAAAGTTATAATGGAGCTTTGTTAGAAGGTAAACTCAAAAAGCAAGGGCGCTAATATCACTCACAAAGTTTTCTAGCTGAAAGGAGGCACATACCACCTGGGAAGGTAGCAGTCCCTTGCAGGAGTGGAGGGAAATATAATGGGTTTTACCCATTCCTGCATTTTTTTTTCTGTCGCACCATAGATTTGAGTGGAAGCTCCACCATGGCATGGAAAACCCAAGTGATTGTAAACCCTCACCTTGCAACACAACCCATTCAATTTAACCACTTGCCGGCCGCAGTCTGACTGCGATAAAGTGGCTCGATATTGCGGTATTGCGATATTACTGCGATATGCCTCACTGTTCACGCACTCACTGTGTTTGGGGGGGGGGGGCAGGCAGTGGGTAGGGCGGACTCGATCGCCGCCAGCTACCCGCGATTGCTCCTCCGCAGTGAAAGAACGGAGGTTCGTGTAAGTAAACACCGACCTCCGTTCTGTTACAGCAGTGGTTCTCAACTCCTGTCCTCGGGACCCACCAACAGGCCACATTTTATGTATTACCTTGGGGAGATGCAGACTAGAATACTGCAATCACTGAGCAGCAAATGATCTCACCTGTGATGCATTTCAGTTATCCTGCAAACCTGGCCTGTTAGTGGGTCCCGAGGACCGGAGTTGAGAACCACTGTGTTACAGGGAGAAGAGATGTGCTCACAGGCTTCCTGTATATTGAAGCTGTGATCACACCCTTCCCCCAGCCAGGCCAGCCCACATACAGTTAGAACACACTGAGGGTAGACAGTTAACCCTTAGAGCGCCCCCTCCAGGTTAACCCCTTCACTGCTAATGGCATTTACACAGTAATCAGTGCGTTTGTTATAGCACTGATCGCTGTATAAATGCCAATGGTCCCAAAAAAGTGTCAAAATGGTCCGACATGTCCGCTGCAATATTGCAGTACCGCTAAAAATCGCAGATCGCCACCATTACTAGTAAAAAATAAATAAAGACCCCAGACATGAATTCTCATCATCCGTAAACACTGCAACTTTTGCGCAAACCAATCAATAAACGCCGTTTGCGATTTTTTTACCAAAAATATGAGGAAGAACATAAATTGGCCAAAACCGATGGAAAAAAATGTTTTTTTATATATTTTTTTTTTTTTTTTGGATTTGTATTTTAGCAAAAAGTAAGAAATTTGTTTTTTTTTTGCAAAATTGTCCCTTTTCTTTAGTTTATAGCAGCAAGCAGAAATAACGCAGAGATGATCAAATACCACCAATATAAAGCTCTATTTGTGGGAAAAAAAGGATGCAAATTTCGTTTGGGTACAACGTCGCACGACCGCACAATTGTCAGTTAAAGCGACGCAGTGCTGAATCACAAAAAGTGCTCTGGTCCTACAGTGGGAAATCCTTTCCGGGGCTGAAGTGGTTAAAATAGAAATGAAAGGCAAAACATTTGTGTATAATTATAAAAAAAACACTATAAATACCTTATTTTCTCTTTTTAAAAATGATCACATAATCTTTGTTTACAGCCTCGTAAGAGCTGGGGGAGGGGAAGCAGCAGTACACTGAACATCCCATTGAAAGCTGTGCGGGGGGGGGGGGGTCAGGACAAGTCTGATCATAAGAGAGCAGGCTGAGTACCCAGCATAACTGGAGAACTGACCACGCTGTGTTCTCCTGCATAGTGTGGTCAGTTTTAATTGGAAAGCAGAGAACACCAGGGATTTCATACAAGGGAAGCAATACAAAGAGAACAGGATCCTTTTTCATACAGGTACATAGTTTTGCAGGCACATATCAGGAATATGAAATGTTGGGTTTCCATATTATTTTAGAAAATGAATTCATGCAATGAATTTTGGAGTTGAAAAGCCCATCACAAGGGACTAAAATGGGGTTAAAGCCCAATTCAAGCTACCTTCCCCTAGTAACCCCTTCCAGTTACCCTCCCTTGGCATGTATTTTCATACATACCTTCAGGCCAGCCATATGGCACACAGGGTCCTCTTCCTCTAAACCTCTTCTCCAGCACTGGATCTCCATCACCAGCAACACTTGCAGCATCATTATACTGTCAGTGCAGGGGATCATGGTGGTGCCCCCTCCCAAAGGGGTGGGTACATGATGCCTTGGCCATCCAGGAATTAGGAGGAATGATGCCAAGCCCAGAAGAGGGCAGTAGATTGTCTGTGGAGAAAGCACCAGAGATAGGGTAAGTATTTTAGTGACAAATGGATAGATGAGGAGAGAGGAATCAAGAATTCCAATATATTGTAGTAATTGGGTTTATTAGAAGAATAAAAAGGTATGATTATGCACTCACGTGGTTGAAGCAATTACAGGCATGTCATGGTAGAAAAAGTCTATGGCCGCAGGCAGAAGGATGGCTTGAACCGCTGGAGGTGCAGAGAGGGAGGCCACCTCTGGGAGAAGGATGCAAAGCCATAGATGGAACGGAGGATGCTGGAACCACAGACACTGATGTCCGCCATCAGATCGGGAGAGCCAAAGCTTTGCTGGAGATATCTGCCATGCAGGGAGGGTAGGACAGCCTAGAGCAGTGATTCTCAACTCCGGTCCTCAGGACCCACCAACAGGCCAGATTTTAAGTATTACCTTGGGGAGATGCAGACTAGAACACTGCAATCACTGAGCAGCAAATTATATCACCTGTGAAGTATTTCAGTTATCCTGCAAACCTGGCCTGTTAGTGGGTCCCGAGGACCGGAGTTGAGAACCACTGGCCTAGAAGCACTGCTTAGGGAGTGAGTGCAGGTATACTATAGGAACGTGTTTCGGAAGAACTACAAGTTTCATTCATCAGCCTCAGTATTTCAGTGAGAAAACCCTTATTGGAGGAGTGATAGTAAAGAGACCACATTGATTAGATTGGAAGAAAAAAAAAACTTTACCCATTTACAAAAATATTCCTTTTCAAAGTATTCCTCCTACACTTATATGTAATAGTTGATCTATGATGACAGTCAAATTAAAATTGTTGAGTTTCAGTAGTCATATACATCGAAACCTAATCAGAGCTTTCATATAATGTTTCCACTTAACAGAAACCACATTTCGAGACGTGCTCATTTGGGTAGCATGTGGAATCATGATCAGCCTTATTATTGTTATTGTTGTTCTTCTCTTCATATTCTGCTCAAGGTAAGTTTTGGTAGAACACTTTCAGGTCTTATTCCAACACTGCACAATTGAAAGTCCTGTATGTGCAAAAAAAAAAAACTAAAAAAAAAAAAAAACCTTCCGTTTCTAAAAACGGATTTTTAATTTTATTTTATTTTAAATTTCATTATGCAGTTTTTTTTTTTTTTGGGTGATATAATACTAACATTACAATCTATGTATTATTTGGAGTTTTAATGCCAAAGCACTTGTGCATTAGTCTTTATACAGGGAGTGCAGAATTATTAGGCAAGTTGTATTTTTGAGGAATAATTTTATTATTGAACAACAACCATGTTCTCAATGATTCCAAAAACTCATTAATATCAAAGCTGAATATTTTTGGAAGTAGTTTTTAGTTTGTTTTTAGTTGTAGCTATTTTAGGAGGATATCTGTGTGTGCAGGTGACTATTACTGTGCATAATTATTAGGCAACTTAACAAAAAACAAATATATACCCATTTCAATTATTTATTTTCAGCAGTGAAACCAATATAACATCTCAAAATTCACAAATATACATTTCTGACATTCAAAAACAAAACAAAAACAAATCAGTGACCAATATAGCCACCTTTCTTTGCAAGGACACTCAAAAGCCTGCCATCCATGGATTCTGTCAGTGTTTTGATCTGTTCACCATCAACATTGCGTGCAGCAGCAACCACAGCCTCCCAGACACTGTTCAGAGAGGTGTACTGTTTTCCC
>BLSH010530255.1:311825-326032 GCA_018402905.1 Glandirana rugosa
GATACCTAAATAAAACAATTTAGTAGACGACGTATCATATCATAGATACTTAAAAATTTAATGGTTAACTTTGATCATCGACTCATACTTTCTCCTCAGACTCCCTCCCCCTCCTCTCCCGGAAGTGACGTCTTGCTGGCCGAGACGGACCTGACATACTACGGAGTCGGGTCTGTCTGGAGAGATGTGCAGTGAGCCGTGCAGTGTCGCGACCCCCTGGAAATCGGCAATCGACCCCCCAGGGGGTCGCGACCCACGGGTTGAGAAATGCTGGTCTAAACTAAGACATCATCAGGAAGCATGGCCAACCGCCATTCTCTTGGTCTTTCATACTCAGCTACTAGTTTCAATTGGTAATTTAAAAATTCATAGATACTATACTATGCAGCAGATGATTTAACAAAATAAATCCATAGAATATTTTACATTATTGCATGCAGGCAATTAAAATGACTCAGAATAATGTTAAACAACTATATCCTTGCAAATGCTTATTAGCACCATCTTGCGTTTTTTCAGCATATTACTTTATCCACAATTCCAGTCTCTACCTCATGATTCCTTTCTATACTGAAGGTTTAAATGGATCACATATTAACCAGTAAGATTAGTAAAAGACAGTATAAATTGATATTGATAAACCAATTACATAGCTCCAGATGATATAAAGTCAAAAATCTATTATGCAACAATTTAAATCAATATCTATGTTCATTCCATAGGAAATGAGCATGTCCAATTCATATATCCAGCGCGTCTCATTTTGAGTGATTGTTTTGTTTATTTTGAGCCTTCTCCAATGTGGTTTAACTTTATCTGACCCATAGAATTTAAATAAGCTGGGATCTCTCCCATGGAAAAGACAAAAATGACTTGAAACACTATGTTTCTCATATGCCTTAGCTATATTATTCATATGTTCTTTAACCCTAACAGAAAGTAGTTTTCTGGAGGTTCTTCCTATGTACTGTAATTTACATGGACATTCCAGTACAATTACTTTTTACTTTCTGTTATAAAACATACCCAATAACAAAAAATGTAAAAAATCTAATTTCTTCATCAATTTAGGCCAATATGTATTCTGCTACCTTTTTGGTAAAATAAAATCCCAATAAGTTTATATTGATTGGTTTGCGCAAAAGTTATAGCATCTACAAACGATGGGATATTTTAATGGAATTTTTATTAATTTTTTTTTTTTTTTACTAGCAATAGCAGCAATCAGTGACTTATAGCGGGACTGCGACATTGCGATGGACAAATTGGACACTAAGTGACACTTTTGACACTTTTTGGAGACCAGTGACACCAATACAGTGGTCAGTGCTAAAAAAATATGCACTGTAACTGTACTAATGACACTGGCAGGAAAGGGGT
The DNA here is from genome assembly GCA_018402905.1 of Glandirana rugosa. Classification (NCBI taxonomy): domain Eukaryota; kingdom Metazoa; phylum Chordata; class Amphibia; order Anura; family Ranidae; genus Glandirana; species Glandirana rugosa. The sequence continues at coordinate 313,206 of BLSH010530255.1, forward strand.
TAACATCAGGAGCAATTAAAGGGTTAAATGTGTCACTAGGGGGTGCTCACTAACTGTGGGGGATGTGCTTTAAGTGTGGGAAGACAGAGATCTGTGTTCCTGCTTAGCAGAAACACAGGATCTCTGTCTTCCCTACTAACAGATTGGTGATCTGCCTTGTTTACATAGGCAGACTGCCATTCTGCCTCTGTCAGGAATGGTCGGCGGGTCCCGGAGGACATGGGGTCTTCCAGACCCGCTAATTGGCTCCTGCTGTGTCCAATCACAGCGGTAGCAGGTCGCCGACGGCACGCGTGCGCGCCGCAGACCCGGAAGTGCAGAATCATGTACCTATACGTGATCCTGTGCACATGAGCTGCCGCCCCACAGTACATGTATGAGGGGTGGTCGGCAAGAGGTTAATCATAGTTCTTTCTAAAACCCTGTATTGCCTATTAAATCCTGTGATAAAAGCCACTCCAAAATCCTGTTGGTGGTGCTTTTATCCTTTAGCATTTTATCTCGTTCTAATGTGCTCTCTAGGTCTTTAATAGAACAAACTGTATTAAATAAATTAAAGAAACTGTTGGAAGAGACCAAAGTCAGTAGATTGGAATTAATAGAAGTTGTAGCTGATGGTTGCCAACATCCCTTAAATGTATATACATGGACAGAAGAACCTCATATGTAGGACTTTTAACCGCAACAAAACAGTATTTCATAATAAACTGTAGCTTAGAGTAAATTATAAAAATATACAAAGATCTTTATTAATATCAAAACACATAAAAACATGTTGTACAAAACTAAAGTGGTTATTCAAATGTTACCTATATCTTTCAGTATATTCAGTTATTCTTATTTATTTCAGGTACTTATATATCACTGTCAATTTACGCAGCGCTTTACATATATATTGTACATTCACATCAGTCTCTACCCTCAAGGAGCTTACAATCTAAGGTCTCTAAGGGCCGGTTCACACTGAGGCGATCCGACTTCGGGGCTACTTTGCTAGGCGATTTGAAAAGGCGAAGCGGCGCGATTGCGAAGCGATATCAGGTGATTTTAGGCGATTTCAACAGGAGTACCTAGGACATGAGAGATGTGTCTTCTGGCAAAATTATGTTTTTCTTCCTGGAAAGTCGCTTCTTCATAGACAGGGATCCGACTTGGAAGCAAACTTCCATTGACTTCTATGGGCTCAATTCGCCTAGAAGCCGCTTGAAAATAGTACAGGAACCTTTTTTGGAATCGCTTTGGACTTGAGTAGCGCATATTAAGACGGCTCCATTCATTCCAATGGGATTTCTGATGTCAGGCGATTTGAGGCGAATTGGGTCGACACAAGTCGGATCGCAAATCGCCTAGGATCTCCTCAGTGTGAACCAGCCCTTACTCACATTCATACATATACATAGTAGGGCCAATTTAGACAGGATCTAATTTACCTACCAGCATGTCTCTGGAGTGTGGGAGGAAACTGGAGTACCCGAAGGAAACCCACGCAGGCACAGGGAGAACATGCAAACTCCAGGCAGGTAGCGTCGTGGTTGGGATTCGGACCAGCGACCCTTTGCTGCTAGGCAAGAGTGCTATCCACTACACCACTGTGCCTCCCCAGTTACAAAGTTTCCACTTGAAATCACCAAACAGAAAGCTCCAGATGGTAAACACCAAAAAGCATTGAGAAACTTGCTTTTATAATCTTCTTCAGGGGTTTATATGAAGTAGAAGGGGAAGCTACATTCTATGATAGGAATATAATATTAGAAATATTGCATGTAATGCAGCATATTACATACTTATAAACAACTTTCTTATTGTATTCATTTTCATATCGTCCGTACCTGTTCCTGTAAGATGATTAGAGGTTAGTCCAGCCTTTCTCAACCTTTTCAACACAGAGGAACCCTTGAAATAATTCTTCGGTCTCGGGGAACCCCTGCTAAAAATGAAAAATCTACAACTCATGATACATTAGTGTGATGGTCAATGGGAAGAATGCTCCTTACAGATAGCTAAAAAGATCAATGATGTCATTGGGAATTTATCTGAGAGGTAGAAATTGACCACTGCTCAAGGAACCCCTAGACACCTCTGGAGGAACCCTAGGGATCCATGGAACCCTGGTTGAGAAACCCTGGGTTAGACGAATAGCCAGGGCTAAAAACATTAGTAAAACCAAACATTGTCCTCCAGATACCATCAGGGAATAATAAGTCCCAGACAACCAGCCCATGAGTCACTAGGGTCAGCTTGAGTCACAGCAGGAAAAACTATTAACTACTTGAAGGCCACCTGCCAGGGGAGGGCTGGCAGCCGTAGGCCCGGGGGGCAAGTCCAGTCAAGTGGCCCATTGAATCACTGAATCAGCTCACCATCCATGCTCACCCAATGGGCCTAGCGGGATCCATGGTAGGGCCGGCCCTGGGCGCCCCCCTTTGCCTGCAGTTAGTTAGTGGCCGCGCCCCTGGGCCCTATTTCCTTCCTCCACAAGAAAAAAAGTGTGAGCGGGCAGCAGCCATCAGCCATTTTAAATGTAAGTTAGGGTGGCTTGGGGGGCAATTGCCACCCTACCCCCTGGGCCAGCCCTCCCCTGCCGCCTGCTGTAGATGTACTGTGGCAGGGCAGCCGCTCTGTGCCAGATCACGTGTGATCCGACACTTCTAAGTCTGGGGCATGCATATGCGCTGCCAGCGGCCCACCCACACTGTGATTATACACAGCGAGAGCTGATCTGCGGGTATGGCAGAGTCGATGCCCACCGGCACCCACCGATCCTTCGGTACAGAGGGAGATGGTCTTTCTGTCAGTACAGAAGGCATGGGTCCTGTGTCTCTGCAAAGCAGGATCGCCAATCCATGCCTTCCCCTAGTACCAGCACCTCCCCCACAGTAGGAAAACAACACATAGGCACACTGTTAACCTTTTGATCGCCCCTGATGTTAAGCCCTTCCCAGCCAGTGTCATTAGTTTAGTGACAGTGCATATTTTTTTAGCACAGATCACTGTATTAGTGTCAAAAGTGTCAGTTAGTGTCCGATTTGTCCTCCACAATAAATCGCTGATCGCCGCCATTACTACTAAAAGAATAAAAATAAAAAAAGGTTCAAATAAAAATATCCCATAGTTTGTAGATGCTTTGGGGTGGGGGCCACTTTTTTTTTCTTTACAACTGTCAGTTTTGCTGAAGCAGGTTCTATACATGGTGCAGATGCACCACTTTACAGGCAGACTAAAGGGACCCCCAAGCACTTTATTAAAACTGATTTTTTATTTTTATTGTTTCACTTTAAGCATCATTAAAATCACTGCTCCTTTAAAAAAAACGATCCAGGGCAGTACCCGAGCCTCCATACCCTTTTTATGGCTAATAACTTGCATATATGCTTCCTAGAGACTGTTATGTAAGTCTTCCAGTGATGTTTAACCACTCCAGATCTGCGCTATTGCCATAGTACGGCTCCAGCGCAGATCTGGAATGCCGGGACAACGTTCATGGACGTCGTCCCCTGTGCACGCTCCTCGCGCGCCCCCTAGTGGCAGCAGCGGCGCGCGCACACGAGCGTGCCCGTGGCTCGGGCAGACTCGATGTCCGCCCGGACCCGCCGATCTCCTTCAGGAGCCTCAGAACGGGGAACCGCCGTTGTAAACACGGCGGTTCCCCGTTCTGTGACAGGGGACATAGCAGATCTACTGATCCCTGTCACTGGGATCAGTTAGATCTGTTATGTCCTGGCCAGCCCCGCCCCCCCACAGTTAGAACACACCCAGGGAACATATTTAACCCCTTCACTGCCCCTGCAGGTTAACCCCTTCACTGCCAATGACATTTATACAGTAATCAGTGGACATTTAAATTTCTGATCGCTGTATAAATGTCATTGGTCCCAAAAATGTGTAAAAAATGTCCGTCATTTCTGCGGCAATATCGCAGTCCCGCTAAAAATCGCAGATCGCCGCCATTACTAGTAAAAAAAAATAAAAAATAATAAAAATGCCATAAATCAATTCCCAGTTTGTAGATGCGATAACTTTTGCGCAAACCAATCAATATACGCCGATTGCGATTTTTTTTTACCAAAAATATGTAGAAGAATATATATCGGCCAAAACTGATGAATAATTTTTTTTAATGGATTTGTACTTTAGCAAAAAGTAAAAAATATTGTTCTTTTTTGCAAAATTGTCGCTCATTTTTTGTTTATAGCGGCGAGAAATGACGCAGAGGTGATCAAATACCACCAAAAGAAAGCTCTATTTGTGGGAAAAAAAAGGACGCAAATTTTAATTGGGTACAACGTCGCACGACCGCGCAATTGTCATTCAAAATGCGACAGCGCTGAAAGCCAAAAATTGGTCTGGGCAGGAGGGGGGTTTAAGTGCCCGGTAAGGAAGGGGTTAATTAAGCTTTGACATTTTTATTGATCCAGTGGCCTAGCTATTTATGTGCATGTATGAATGCAGAAGAAAAATGTTTAGTTTTCCTATGATAAGCTAATCTGCATCTCTTTGACCACGAGACAGCTGCAACATTGGTCATGGGATGTGCAGGATCCTGGAGAATTTATTTTAGTAGACTCTATAGACAAATATCATTCTGTGAAGATCCTGTGTCAAAGGCCACATGAAAAATATCTTGACAATGGTCATGTGATAGGAGACCAGAAGATTGTAGAAATAATTGTATTAAAGAATAGAGTACATTTTCATGGTTTGTCGCTAAAACTTAAAGTAAATGATCATTGGAAACAAAATGACATTCAAAAACTTGTTTGTGTATCATAGATAATTGCCAATTTTGTTTCTAATAAAACACATATTTCTACTAGGGTTGCACTGATACTGTTATTTTTCCCGGCCAGCACGAGTACCAATACTTTCGGTGAAGTATTCGCCAATACTGAGTACAGATACCTTTGTGGTGTGATTTGAGCCCATACAAAATTATAGGCTTAAATCACATGCAATTTGAGCAGGAACGTGGTGCAATTCCTGTCCGAATCACATGTGGTTTCCCGCACCGATCCTGTGTGAACCCAGGCAGAGGTCTCTATGACAAGCCTGGTTACACACAGGAGCGGTGGGGGAACCGCATGCAATTCGGACAGGAATTGCACCACATTCTTGTTCAAATTGCATGCAATTCTTTGCAGTGCAATTTGGGCCCATTCATTTTGTATGGGCCTAAATCACACCGCAAAGGTATCTGTTTTAGTTATCGTGCAAATCCTCAGTATTGGCACCAAAATCGGTACTGGTATTGGTGCAACCCTGATTTCTATTTATTGTATCCCCTTTGCATCTCACTGCTGCCAAATCTCAAGCAACTTCTTTGTTGCCACATAGACTCCGGATGGTTGCATGTCATTTCTCGGTGCAGGCTTCCTGATGGTGACAATAGTAGACCATGCCTGATTAATGTGTGTTGAAACCATCTCTTGTAGTCTCCTTTGGAAGCCCATATTACAGGAATATAATGCAATAAAGCAATTAAGAGATGGGGAAAAAAATGTTGTTACCTAAAACTAGAAAATGCCCAAACAAGGATTTTCATGGCAGGATCACCAGAGAATATTTCATGAAAACTGAAGATTTCAAAATATTGAAAATGACTTTTAAAATGATATTAAAGTGGTTGTAAACCCTTCCATATACCCAGTGACTGGCCTCAGGTAATACACAAAGATGAAACAAATCCTCCTACATAACTTGTACCTGTTTTATTTGCAGTCTTCTCTTTTCTGCATCCGTTCAAGGTGCTGAATTGTAAAGCTTGTCTGAGAGTTCAGAAAGAAAGGGGTGGAGAGCTGAAGTTACACGCTGCAGAGATCATTGGGGAAAACTCTGAGAGCTGATTGGAGGGAAGGGACACACCTGTCTCCGCACAGCACACAGGAGCAGAGCTGAGGCTGTCAATCACATGCTGTGTGCTGGAGATCCCTCCCGTCACCTTTTTTCTCTTGGTGTCAGGAATACTTTTCAGAAATGCTGATAGCAGAGGAACAAAGCAACAGACAGAAATGACACTTAGTGTTCTTAACTGAGACAAGTACACACTATAGAGGGATATGCTTTGTTCATATTTCATGTCTGAAGTTTATAACCACTTTGACATGTTAATCCCTTTATGACTGCCCAACACATATGTGCAGGGGCAAAAGGGTGGGCTTTAAATCCCATATGTGGCACATATGTGTCCCTGGGCAGCCAATGTTTGTGCTCTGAGTGCGCGCTCGATGCGTACTCCCATCACAAAGACCAAGCTGTCAAACAGGCTATACCACCCTTTCTCAACCTTATCAACATCGAGGAACCCTTGAAATAGTTCTCCGGTCTTGGGGAACCACTGCTAAAAATTAAAAATCTACAACTCATGAAACATTAGTGTGATGGTCAATGGGAAGAATGCTCCTTACACGTGTGGTCATTGGGAAGAATTACCCCCTTACAGATATCTAAAAAGATCAATGATGTCATTGGGAATTTATCTGAGAGATAGAAACTGACCATTGCTCAAGGAACCCCTAGCAACCTCTGGAGGAACCCTAGGGGTCCATGGAACACTGGTTGAGAAACCCTGGGCTATACATCTGTGACCTGCAGGATCGGCTTCCATTCATGTGACCACTGTGACAGCGGTTACATGATCCCCGATCCTTCCGGCCCCCAGGATTTCTGAACTATTTAAGGGGATACTTTTACAAATTATATGAGATTTTAGTAAATCGTTTTGCATACAATGTAAAATATACAGTATGTAAACCCAATCACAAAATCTCATACAAGTATGAACATGCTAATGCCATTTCAAAATTTGTTTTCAATATTTTTTGAAATCTGAAGCTTTCATAAAAATAAAAATGACACCTATTGATTCAGGAATGTCTTGTTATGTGGTCACAACCTTCACTCATTTGAGCTCCTAAGAAGCCCTACCGATACATATTGCAGGCATGGCCCACCATTGTCAAAATCAATGTCCTAAGAAAGTTGGTTGCCTTCTTCCAACATCCATGCAACGCCTTTTCCCGTGATGCCAGACTAGATCTTCAGATGACAGCCCCTCAGACAGCTCTGTAATTTCACCATCCAGGCCCCTCAGCTAGCCCTGCTGAGGCCTCACAAACAGCAAACACAATGCAGGGCTGCCCAGAGGGCAGCAAGCCTTCCAGGATTGACTTCTCCTCTCCAGGACAAGACAAGCCTGCTCTGTGTCTCAATGTATTTATATAGAATCCCACCAGCCTTCATGGCCACCCTCCCTGGGATTGGCCAGGGCTGTATAAATATTCATGCTGCTATTTGCATTGCGAAAGAAACACCAACAATCTCCTGCTCTCAGATTCATCAACCAAGGAGCCCTACAATAGCACAGAACATAGGGTGCAATGGAAAGTCTCTATGGGCATGAAAGTTACTTTGCACTTAGTGGTCTTGCTGCCCTTCTCAGGACCATGGGAATCCAAAAGGTACTAGGAAAAAAACACCAGAGAGGGGTGCACCGACCTAGCACAATACCATTAAAATGTTTATTAAAAGTAATAGGTTAAAATATATATACTCACAAGCGGAGCAATTGTAAAAATATCACGACAAAAGGTGGAAGCTGTGCCTTATGAATCTCCACCTCAGCAGAGGGACCGGACGATGTCTGTGGCTAGGCTGACACGTTTCCAGGGTGAACCCTCTTCATCAGAGCCTACCGACCATACGGCATGTCCCTCTTATATATACACATGTGCATGTAGGCGGTCTGGGTCATGGGTGAATGACCCACCCACATGAAGGGGGAGCGGCAACATGGCCAGTACCGCCCACACATCCACCCACATCCACCCATACACAGAGATATAGACACAAATCCATACAACCATGAATGATACATATAAACATATAACCATATATAAATATATATACACATGTACACACATGCCCATCCCCGTAGAGATCAGTGCCCCTATATATACATCCATAATAGTAACACATTAAGAATAATAATAAAACTTGAGTCCACATACTTTTCCACAATTCAGAGGGAGCAATACAGTGCAATGTTAAGTGATGTACATCATAGTCGCATACTTGCATTATAGAGAGTTCTGGGGAAGGATAGGGATAGGGACACCTATGCGGTGTCCCTATCCCTCCCCAGAACTCACTAAAATGCAAGCTCGCCCTGGAAACGCGTCAGTCTGGCCACGGACATCGTCCGGTCCCTCTGCTGAGGTGGAGATTCATAAATCCCCTGGAGGCACAGCTTCCACCTTTTGTCGTGATGTTTTTACAATTGCTCCGCTTGTGAGTATATATATTTTATCCTATTACTTTTAATAAACATTGTAATGGTATTGCGCTATTTGCATTGCTCCACACCTACCACAGTTTTCTGGAAAGCAGAGAGAGCAATCAAAGCTGCAGCAACTGAACCACTGAACAGACCTAACTAATCACATGCAGCTGCACTGATTACAGTAATCTAGAACTTAATTTGCTTAAACCAGAAATTGCAGCCACACTGATTACAGCGAGAAAAACTAAGTTTAGCTAATAGAGTTGGGCCGAACACCCCCGGTTCAGTCGGTTCACGACAGAACTCTTGAACATCGCAAAAGTTCAAACCCTAACCACAAATCCTATTAACCACTTGCCAACTGCAGGTTGACGGCGACAAGGTGGCTCGATATCGCAAACCGCCGTCATATGACGGTGGCTGCAATATCATGCAATGTGTTCGGGGGGGGGGGGGGGCAGGGAGCGGGGGACTCAATCTCCGCCGGCTACCCGCGATGCCCCCCCCGCAGTGAAAGAACGGAGGTCGGTGTAAGTAAACACGGATCTCCGTTCTGTGATAGGGGAAGGGCTGTGATCACAGCCTTCTCTACATGGAATAGGTGATCACGCCCCTTCCCCTGCCAGTCAAACACTGACACAGTTAGAACACGCCCAGGGAACACAGATAACCCTTAGAGCACCCCCAACCAGGTTAACCCCTTCACTGCCAATGGCATTTACACAGTAATCAGTGCATTTGTATAGCACTGATCGCTGTATAAATGCCAATGGTCCCAAAAAAGTGTCAAAATGGTCCGATATGTCCGCTGTAATATTGCAGTACCGCTAAAAATCACAGATCGCTGCCATTACTAGTAAAAAATAAATAAAAACCCCAGAAATGAATTCTCATCATCCGTAAAAGCGGCCACTTTTGCGCAAACCAATCAATAAATGCTGATTGCGATTTTTCTTATCACAAATATGAGGAAGAATATAAATTGGCCAAAACCGTTGAAAAAAAATGTTTTTTTATATATTTTTTTGGATTTGTATTTTAGCAAAAAGTAAGAAATGTGGGTTTTTTTTGCAAAATTGTCTCTCTTCTTTTGTTTATAGCGGCGATCAGAAATGACACCGAGGTGATGAAATACCACCAAAAGAAAGCTCTATTTGTGGGAAAAAAAGGATGCAAATTATGTTTGGGAACAACGTCGCACGACCGCGCAATTGTCAGTTAAAGTGACGCAGCGCCGAATCGCAAAAAGTGCTCTGGTCCTAAAGTGTGAAATCCTTCCGGGGCTGAAGTGGTTAAAGTCTATGGGACCCGAACTTGAAGAATCAAACATGCCCATTTTGAACGCTTATATGCAAGTTAATGGCCATAAAAAGGGTATGGGGGCCTGGGTACCAATGCAAAAAAAATTTTGTTTTTACAGGAGCAGTGATTTTAATGATACTTAATGTAAAGCAATAAAAATAAAAAATTCCTTTAACCACTTCCCTACCGCAGTATACAGAATGACGGCTGGGAAGTGGTTCAGTTATCCTAACTGGGCATCATATGACATCCAGCAGGATAACATGCCGGCGTGCGCCAGCGGGACCGTGCAGCGCGGCGATCGTGATGTGGTGTGTCAGTCTGACACACCGCATCTCTGATCAAGGTAATGGGCTTCTGTCAGAAGCGCATTACCATGTGATCAGCCCTGACAAATCATGCTGATCCCAGTGTAAACAGGAAAAGCCAAATAGCGGCTTTTCCTTTAGTCGCGTCTCCAGATGTGAGTAGTAGGGAGCTGATTGCCGGCTCTTCTGACAGGGGGGTCTGTTCTGATTGTTTATCAGCACAGCCCCCCCACGGAACGCCACCCTAGACCACCAGGGTGATGACCAGGACCACAGGGGAGCCCACAGAGTGATGCCACCCAGGGACCACCAGAGATGCCACCCAGGGACCACCAGGGATGCCACCCTAGACTACCAGGTAAGGGGCACACAATGCCCAATAGGGATGGCATTGTGCCCATCTGGGATGCTTGCCAGAACCATCCCTATAGTTGCTGGGATACCAGTGCCGCCTATCAGTGCCCATCAGTGCTCATCAGTGCCACTAATCAGTGCCCATCAGTGCCACCTATCAGTGTCATCAGTGCCATTTATCAGTGTCCATTAGTGCCTCCTATCAGTACCCATCAGTGCCATCTATCAGTGCCCATCAGTGCTGCTTATCAGTGCCGCCTATCAGTGCCCATCAGCGCTGCCTATAAGTGCCACCTCATCAGTGCTGCCTCATCAGTGCCAATCAGTACTGCCTCATTAGTGCCCATCAGTGCAGCCTCATCAGTGCCCATCAGTGAAGGAAAAAATGTAATTATTTAAAAAGTTTTGTGACGGAAAAAAAGAAAGAAAAAACTTTTTTTTTCAAAAATGTTTTCACTCCAATGGCGATCAAATACCACCAAAAGAAAGCTCTATTTGTGGGAACAAAATTATAAAAATTTAGTTTTGGTACAGCGTTGCACGACTGCGCAATTTTCATTCAAAATGCAACAGCGATGAAAGCTGAAAATTGATCTGGTAGGGGAGTGTTCTAAGTGCCGTGTATTGAAGCTGTTAAATATAGTGCCTGGGGGTCCCCTTAGTCTGCCTGCAAAGTGGCACATATGTACCTTGTATAAAACCTGCTGCAGCAAAACTGACATTTATAAAGAAAAAAAATGGCACTTAAATTGCTGGAAATACAATACCATTGCCGGAAATAAAAAAATGTAAAAAAAATGGTGTGGGGTCACCCCCAAAATTCATACCAGACCCTTATCCAAGCATGCAGCCCAGCAGTTCAGGAAAGAGGGAACAAGCAAGCACCCCCCCCCGAACCATAATAGGCCACATGCCCTCAACATGGAGCGTGCTTTGAGGTAGGGGGGCTTTGCCCCCAGATCCCAGCCCCCTCCATATGTGAATGAGCATGGGGTACCCCTACTCATTCACCAAAAAAGTGTCAAAAATTAATAAAAATGAATAAAGATAGGAGGCAGTTTTATTAAAAAAAAAACAACAAAAAAAAACAATGTCCCCCAATGTAGATCCATCGTCAATCATGCCGTCCACAGCACCTCTGGACCCAAAAGACCCCCCAAAAAAACTCTGCACCCAGGACAAAGGCTAACCACTGAATGCCTGCTCTGCCGTTTCACAGTTCTTAAATAGATAAGGGGCGGGGACACCTGGTGACATTACCTGGTGGCACCGCTCTCCTTGTGACATCACAGACTCAGCATACACCAGATAGGGGATCGATCTGGAGACTATATCCCAATGTGCTAGTTAACCTTTATTAAGTTAGGGGTCACTGGACTGCAGGTGAGTGTGCCTTTTTACACAGAGTCTGGAGATTTGAGTGGCACAATCGGAAGCAATATCTATTGGCACTCAGAAGATTTGGTGGTAGATTTTGTATGCACATTAAGGAATGACTATAGACTTTATTATGGTTTAACCATTTATTTGTGTAATTTGTGCATACGTTTGAATTGGTGTTAGCGCCATACCCCTTTTTTTCTTTATATATTCTCTTTTCTGTGTTAATAAGCATCTTGTGCAGTCAAAGCCATTGAGGTCAGGGCTCTGTGTCTATTTAGGTCAAGGCTCTGTGCTCATTTCTCTCACTTCCTGTTATGTTTTTGTCACTTCCTGTTATTTTGGGAACAAAATGTGAAGAGAAATCTCCCTAATAGGACACAGACAGCAACGCGATCATGGCCAAGGGTTTTAGCAAAATTGAAAACAGGCTTTCTATATGCACAACCATATTTGAAATGGTTCATTTTTGTAACCCACATCCTATAATAAAAACCAGTGTTAATTTTGCAGACGAAAATGTTTTCATCATAATTTTCATCAGCTGCATGTTTCCAGGGATGAAAACTAAACAAAAAGTATCCCAAATTCTTGTCAATTGATGAATACTAAAACGAAAATAAATTAAAATTTTCATCAGCAAACGAAAACAGAACAAATAAGTTAGGGAGGGACCTTTACCCACGTGAACTTCAGGTTTCCTCTGAGCTCCATCTGTAAAGTGTTTCCCCTCCCAGCAAGCAAGGTAGCGACCATAGTGCACTTAGTGATGTGGCATGATTAGCACTGAGCAGCATTACAAGTCACCTCAGATGACCATCCAGAGCACTGTGTGCATTAGCCTCCTCAGACCCCTGTCCAGAGAACTGTGCAGCATTACAAGTCACCTCAGATGACCATCCAGAGCACTGTGTGCATTAGCCTCCTCAGACCACTGTCCAGAGCACTGTGCAGCATTACAAATCACCTCAGACTAGACATGTGCATCGCAGAAAAACTTGTTTTTTCTGGGGTTTTTTTTTGTTTTTCCTGTTTTTCAGATTTTTCATTATGATCAAAATTTGTTATTTCGAATAAATTCGTAAATTCGGAAACATTTGAATTGAATTAGTTCCATTCGTATAGATGCGGTATTCGGTAATCGGTAATTTGCACAAAATTCGAATTTGGTTTGTTCCATTCGTATAGATGTGGCATTCATTCGGTAA